>JAPYYD010005524.1:0-12034 GCA_028551405.1 Uromys caudimaculatus | reverse complement strand
CCGATGGAGGAGTTGGAGAAAGGACTGAAGGAGTTGAGGGAGTTCACAGCCCCATGGAGGGAGCAACAGAGCCAATGGGCCTGACCCCCCCCCCCGGTCATCCTGAAGTTTGGACCACCAACCAAAGAATACACATCTATGGACCCATCGTTCAGACCACATATGAGGCAGAGGATCACCTCGATGGCCATCAGGGAGAGAGGAGAGGCCCTTGGGCCTGAGGGTGTTAGAGGCCCCAGTAAAAGGGAATGTCAAGGTGGGAATAGGGGCATGGGTGGGTGGGTGGGTGGGAGGTGGAATTCCCTCATAGAGGTAGGGATGGGGAGGGGATAGGGGGCTTCCAAAGAGGAGACCCAGAAAAGGGGAAACATTGGAAATGTAAATAAAGTATCAAAAATAAAAATAAAAACAAAAAGCAAAAAAACCCCAAACAAACAAACAAACAAAACCAATAGGTAAGATTCGTAGTCAAGAACCATTCTTAGTAACTTGATTTTGCGAGTGTACTAATAGACATCAACATCCTAGATTCTAGACATTCCAGCGTTCATTAAATAGTCTTAGTCAATGGTTGAAATCAAGTTCAATAAGTTCCTTTTTAAAAAGATTTGTTTATTTTATGTATATGAGTATACTTGCTATCTTCAGACACAGCAGAAGAGGGCATCAGATCCCATTACAGATGGTTGTGAGCCACCATTGGATGCTGGGAATTGAACTCAGGACCTCTGGAAGAGCAGCCCATGCTCTTAACCGCTGAGCCATCTCTCCAACCCTCAATTAGTTTCTTAATAATAGGATTGTACTCCGTTCTTTCACTTTAAAAATCAAAATATTTTATAAAAATATTATTGTAAAAACAAATCTATTTGCTCTTCTACCTGAGAGAAGCTTTTCGTGGCATTGCATATGTACCCAATAAATGAGGATTGCAAACAGAGCAACCTATTTCCTGCCCATTTTCTCCTCAGGGCTACCTATTAATAAAGACGGCTTCTGGGCAAAGAGGGCTCATAGTGTAGAGGGGAAATGACGGTGGAATTGGGGAAAGTCCAGGCTCAGATAAAGAGGGAAGACCAGAGTCTAACTGGCTTCAACTTAATTGGAAACAGAACTTGGGAGAACTTTGTAACACTCTGGAATGTAGTATTTTCCTCATGTTCTTATTGTTTGTTTTCTTAAGCTGGAAGGGTTTGTTTGCTTGTGTTCAAAGTCAGTGTTGAAATGGAGGGTACCGAGATTCTGGGATAGAGCTCACGGCTAACTGTGGGAAATCAGGGGCCATGTAATAGCAAGTCTAGGATCAGTGTGGAGCAGAGAACGGAGAAAGACTAGGCAAATAGGCTGACTCAGCCTGAGAGGTTTCCAGAGAACAGCCTGGGTGATTTTTGAAGAGAAAGCCCTGAACAGTGAGGACAGGAGGAGGAAAATAGATGTTGTTACAGTTTAAATATAAAAATATCCTTAGGCTCACATGTTTGAACACATCTCCTGTTGGTGGCTCTTGAACGATGGTGGAACCTTTAGAAGGTAAAACCTCATCGAAGGGATTGGGTCTCTGGGAGAAGACATTAGTATTCTGTAGCTCAATCATGTTGATTCCTGCTTCTTGAATGTGGGTATAATGTGGCCAGCCAGCCAGCCAGCCAGCCTCATGCTCCTGGCTCTACACCTTCAGTCCCCGCAGTGTTACTGTGTTGTCCTGCTATGGTGAACTCTACTCCTCTGAACTGGAAAGTCAAACTTTATCTCTCCAAGTCCCATCTGAGAAAATACCTATGAGGGATGTACAGCAACATAACAGCAACAAAAGAGTTGCATAACTCATTCTGCTGTCCATCAAATGCTGTCAGTGGAGGCTGAAGAGATGGCCCAGGTGTTAAGGGCTCTGGCTGCCCTTCCAAAGGATCTCAGTTCCATCCCTACTGCCCACATAGCAGCTCACATCCATCTGTAACTCCAGGTCTAGGGATTCAAATGTCCTCTTCTGGCCTCCATGGGCACCTGGCACAGATGTGCTGAACAGGTAAACACTCAGGTACCACATCTATACACATTAAAGCATTGATGAAGGAGCACTGATGAAGCTGTGTCAGCAAGGAAAGGAGCGATGTTGTCCTGAACCCATGAAAGAAGTGATGTCTGAACAAAGCAGTGGACCCAAGGCTTTATGATCTCAAAGCCCATCGTGGCTGCATAGCTCCATTCTCCCTCCCACCAGGCCACTGCCCAAAGTCATTCTGCAACGCATAGCTACCCATTGATGGCAATGTGTAGAACTTAAACTTGCTCCTGCGTGTAATACTTCATTCTAAGTCCTTAATAGATTGAAAATGTTTTATGTGAGTTTTTTATGCTTAATTTTTCAAGAAACAAACTTCACCCAAAATTAATTTTAAAAAATCTAATTTTTCAGCCTCAATTTTTCTCAGTTCAGCTAATAAGGTCTAAACACCATTTTAAACACTAAATAGCAAGATCTGAGGTTCAACTATTGCCAGACGCTCCAGATTGGACTCAAGACTGGTTTGGTAAGGCACAGGACCTTTTGGACGACTCTGTGAGTGTTTTGGATGTCTCTGTACAAAAGCCTAGCCACACTCAAAACCATTTCATCTACTTTGCCACTGATCCTTAACTATGTAGTTTCTGGAAGTACACCCTTAATGGCAGAACAAATTACAGTTCTGTTGGCCAAGTGAATTCACCGAGTAACAACAGCTCAAGTTCACATCGTTCCAGGAACAAACAGGGTTGAAGCCAGATGCAGGCAATTTTCAACTTGATTGAAAGAAGCGCATTCTAACACTAGATCTCTGTGGAGATAAACAGACCCTGATGCCATTGTCCGTTCCAAAGTTGCGCGGTTAAGCTAGTTTTCTACTTATAAACCTATAAAGATGAGATAAAACAGAGAGTGTGAAGGAATTCAGCTGAGGCACACCACCTCTTCTGCTTCATGCCCTGGAAAGTGTTTGCATACCCCGTTAAACATCAGAAACTTGAATCTGATACGCAGTTTGGGTTTACTAGATATTTCTTATATTAATGGATGCAATTTTTATAGAGACTTAGTCATTATGAAAGCATTAACACTCTATTGATGGGCAGGCTCAGACTTAAGGGCAGACACATGATGATGCAGAGATTTGTCTGACTCCTGAAGCCTTGTTCTTATAAAACCAAATATCCTGTGTAGCAAAAACCAGGTGTGGGCATCCTGTCTGTTTCTTCCACAGTCCCCTATGCTGCTTAGTTTTTTGTCAACTTGACACAAACTGGTGACATCCAGGAAGAGGGACTGTCAGGCGAAGAACTGCCTCTATCAGATTGGTCTGTAGGCAAGCCTCTTTAGGCATTGTCTTGATTCATGATTGATGTGGGAGAGGCCAACATACTGTTTGGTATTATAACTGGGCAGATAGTACTTGGTTGTGTAAGAAAGCAGGATGAGCAAGCCATGGGAAATGAGCCAGTAAGCAGCATCCCTCCACAGTCTCTGCATCAATTCGTTCTACAAGGTTCTTGCCTTGAGTTCTGTCTCTGACTTTCATCAATGAATCTTTGTAATACAAAGGTGTAAGCCAAATAAACCCTTTCTTTTTTAAGTTGTTTTTGGGTCACTGTCTATTGTCTGAGTTCTATACTGGATATCTTAGCTACTTTTCTATTGCTGTGATAGAACATCATGGCCAAAGCAACATATAGAGGAAAGTGTTTAATTTGTCTTATGATTCCAGAGGTTTAGAATGCCTAATGACAGAGCAAAGGCATGAAGGCTGGAACAGCTGAGAGCTCACATCTTCAGCTACAGGAAGGAGTCAGACAGAACAAACTTGAAATGGCTCCAATCTTGTGAAATCTCAAAACTCTCCACAGTGTTGTGCTTCCTCCAGCTAGGCCAAATATCTTAATCCTTCTCAAACAGTTCCACCAACTGGGGACTGAGTATATAAATATATGAGCCTCATACAGACCAGCACACTGCGCTAACTTGGTTACCACTGAAATTTACTACTGTAAAAAATTTTTAGTGTATTTTTTTCTAGCAAGAAATATATAATACCTTTGAATGGACATTTTTAGAAATACACCTGAGTTTATTCACAGGCTTTTAAAAAGTGTAAATCACATCTTGTAAGTTCAAAATAATGTCTGACTGCCATAGCTATCATCAGGACTATGGTAACAATGGCACAGTGATTTACAGCATAAAGATAGCAGTGCTGAAGTGGAAGATTTCGAGTCCCAGTTTCTAATTCCTTTCTTCCCAATAAAAAAAGAAATGGGACTCTCAGCAAATATAGGATTGTTAACAACTTCAAAAGAAGTTACTCATTCCAATTAGGTCCCATGGGCTCATAAACATTACAGGCTATTACTATTAATCTTCATATTGATTGAACTTAAGTCTCATTCCACAAGATAAAACCCCTATTTTACTGTTATTGGACTAAGAACCTCTGGATAAACAGGTCATAGACCCTGAGCAACAACCCATTACTACTATTCTGTTAAATCAACATAGTATTAAACTGGCTTCTAATGACCTATCATTATGTCCATAGATCAAAATGTTTTTCAACCTTAATCTGAAAGGCTTCTGTTTGCAATAAGTAGTGATTAATACAGGGACCCACAACTAGCCAAATTGCAGAGAAGAAGAGGCTATGGCACACTCAACACTAAAAGGAACATAGAAATCACTCACACACACATATGCATACACACATGTGCATGCACATGCGTGCACGCGTACACACACACACACACACACACACACACACACACACACACCCTCCAATGGCTCAGGATTCATAGCAAAAGATGAGGCATAAAAGACAAGATAGAAGAGCCAGAGAGGGTGAATGATTAAAAGGAAATATCTTCTAGAGATGTCAGGGCAGCTGCACATACGAACTCAAAGAAATTGTAACAGCATGCATAAAACCTGTGCAAGCCTAAGCTAAACCAAATCTCAGCACAGAGGGAGTTAGGCACAAGATCCTACCCCCAGGCATGGAGAAATGAACAATTATTAGCTGATAGAGAAAGAGGGATCCATTTACTCTTAAAATTATAGACATCTATAAGGCTTCACATCCAAGAATGTTTGGACAACCCAAATCGATCTTGAATTGTTTGAGAGAGAGACACACACATACATAGAGAGACAGAGAAACAGAAAGAGACAGAAAAAGAGACAGACACACACACACACACCCCGAGAGAGACAGAGACAGAGACAGAGACAAAGTTGAATGGGTAGGGAATGGGTTGGATCTGGGAGGAACTAGAGGAGTAAGTATGATCAAAACAGATTATATGAAACTTGAAACTGTTAAAGAATGAATAAAAATGTAAAAATTGTATCACAGAAATAATTTGCTTTTTAAGCAAATAACTTTAAATAATGATTAACAAAGTTTAGCACTTTAATAGTGGTGACAAGGTTCTCTCTCTCTCTCTCTCTCTCTCTCTCTCTCATGTTTGTGTGTGTGACAACATATACAACTAACCAAGACATGATGACAGTATATTAAATATTCCAAGGACTCTTCCTTCCACAATTCTGAGCATGGATAGTCAAGAAAGTTGAATATCTTCCAAGATCCTCCTGGCTCTCATTTTGACATTTGTTACTTGTTGGAAACTGCTTATGGACTCCTGGAACCCTCTTACCCAGGGCTGTGAGCCAGAAGCACTGGGTACTAACACCCCCCACAGATGTCCATAATCAGTGAGTACAGATGTGGCATACTTACAGCTTCCCCAAGTCCCTGATCTGTGGGGATTATTCTGGCAGAACTCTGAATCTGCAGTTTCTACAGCATCAAGCTGAGGCTACCTTCTGGGAGAGTCTACCTGAGAACACTGCTCCCTTGGCTTCTTTCCCTTCTCTTTCATCTTCTTCTTTATTCCCCCCGGAATTCCTTTGGAATAAGTTGGTTAATAAATCAGTTAAATTAAAATCATCTTCTGGGATCTTTACTTGGGTAACAAACCTCAGCCAGTATGTGCCTCTCGATTCTACAGGCTTTGGGTCTCAACATGGAATTCTGGGATTTCATGGAAACACGTGAAGTGAGGAAGTTATGAACAGATCCATGAAAAGATAACCATATAGGAATAGGAGGGAAAGGAGGGAGGAAACAGTGAACAAATACAGGCAAAAAAAATGATTTTAAAAAGCAAGGAAGAATGGAAAACAGTATAAATGACTGTACTCGGATAAAGATGACACATAGAAGGCTCCGCATCTTTTGGAACCAGGGTTTTGAATTTGGCTTTGTCAAGTCCCTAGTTCCCCTTTTAAAAAATCATACAGTTATAAACTATCTAGTTTGAAAAAAGTCTCAATTCTGGTTTAAATTACATTTCTTTCAAAAAAAAAAAAAAAGAAAAAGAAAAAGAAAAAGAAAAAGAAAAAGAAAAAGAAAAGAGAAAATGTCAAGAACAGGCTTCAACTAGTATAGTGCCTGTCTGGGGAGTGTGCCTGGTACCCCTGCACATTTCTCCAAACTGTAGCTGTTTTGTGGGCTGACATTATTAGATGCAGGATTCAACAAAATAGGAATTCCTATATTTATTAGGCCAGAATGCCACAAAACCTTCCATAGACTGGCTTCAATGACAAAGCTGTTTATTACAGTCCTAGAAGCTGCAGGCTGGCCATCAGGGCTGGGAGCTCTGTTCCCAGTGGACAGATGGCCACTTTCTTCTCTGTTCCTTCATGGCCTCACACCTTCAGCAAGTGATTCTGATCCCTACTGGTGACAGTTCTTCTAACTGAGGGGTAACAGACATTATTTTCTCTGTGTCCATGCAGAATACATAAATTGTGGTCCAAGATACAAATAGGACCTGAGTGTTCATTTCATATGAGCTGAAGTTGGATTTTGTATTTTTCAGAGTCTGTAAAATACAAAATGTCAACAGGAATGGAAAAGTCTAAAAATAATTACTTTCTGAAACTTACAGAAAACATTAACTAATGTCTTCTCTAAAGAAATCTTCAATACAACATAAAAGGTTATTTTAAAACATATTTTCACACATTTTTTCCCAGATTTTTCCAGGACAGGAGAAAAGACCTTGGGGTTAGGGATCCCTTTGTGCACTGAAAAACATTTAATAGCTAATTACTAAGATATGATTATGAATTTAGGATGGTGAGAAGGAGGTAGCAACATATGCCACAGGAGTTGACACAAAGGAGCTTCAAGCTCAGGAAGTCCTATGTATCCGTCCACAATGGTTCATGGTACCACAAAAGCAATCTGTGGATTAGGATACAAAGAAATGCACCCAGTGACGGTTATGGAATTAAGATCACCAAATTTACACAAAGAAATAACCAGGAGCTAATTAGCCTTGATGGAGATGCCAAGACATGGTGAAATGCATAAAAGTCCCAAGGAATTAAAAGGCCAAAGTAGAAAAGCTTACAGTTTTCCATTTACATAGAGTATTTATTGCAGATAGCTGCTTAGTTAAATGGGACACTGTGGACACTTCAACTCTCAGTGTAAGGACCTTGTCTGGTTCGAATCTGTGCAGGTTTTATGAATGCTGGCACAAATTCATATATACACGAGTCCTGTTGTGTCTAGAAGACACTGCTTCCCTGGTGTCCATCACTTCTCGCTCTTATATTCTTCCCACCTCCTCTTCCCATAACTCCCTGAAGAGAGGAGTTTGGTGAAAACATCCCATATAGGACTGAGTGCTCCAAAGTCTCTCACTCTCTGCGTATTATCCCTTTGTGACTCTATGCATTATTTCTCATCTATTGCAAGGAGAAGCTTTTCTAATGAGGGCTGAGCAAGGCACTGGTCTATGGGTATAATATATGTCATTGGGAGTCGTTTTATTGCTATGTTACTTTAGTAGAATAATAATAGATTTTCCCCTAAGCCTATGACCTATATGGGCTATCTGATCTCTAGTTCTTGACCACTTTGGCAGTGTCTGATAGGGCTTCACACAGCAGGCCTAAATTCAATCAGAAAGTGATTAGTTGCTCCTATAGCTTTTGTGCTATTGTTGTTCCAGTATATCTTGCAGTCAGGTCACTGTTGTAACAGCATTTGGAACTGGGTGATATTGATCCCGCTATTCTACGGAAGAGTCAAGGGTACCTTCTAGCACCATAAATGCTAGTCGGTAGGGGTAAAACTTCTAGTTAGGTACCAGTTCAACTTCTCCATGTTCAGTGACATAAGGAAGTGTTGTCCTCAGGCATAGGGCTTCAGGTTGAGGAGAATAACTAAGAGCCTTGGATAGCTCCTGATGCTTGGGATTTTACATGGAGCCCTTTGGCCAATGACTCAATGAGGTGCAACCCATTCCCCGCACTGGAGGTTTGGCTTGGTGTCATAAGGTATCTAGTTGGGGCACTGTCACCTCTCTTATTTGGTAACTCCATTTATGTATGTATTTTATACATATATATGTATATTTATACTATATACACATATAATATATATGTTCATACATAAATATACTATGTACATGAATATTTATACTATGTACATATATGTGTAATTAGATATATGTATATTTTTAGGAAGCTTTTACAATAGTGGATTTCCGTATAGCTTTTTGAATGACCCTTAGTTTCGGTTGCCCTTCCTGTATCTTTCTTTACCATCCCCTGTCTATTTAAGCCTCCTATTCTAGTTGCCTCTTTGTGTTTCCATAACATCATATTCTAATTAAACTTCTTTGGGAGATTTCCCTCACTGCACCTGCTACCTCCCTACATTCCCTTATAAGGTTCCTAATCTCTGGTGACTCCAATTGTAGCACATATACGGAAAGCTTTAAAGCTAGCATCCACTTATAATATTTGTCTTTTGGGGTCTAGATTGCCCTACTCAGAGTGGTGCATCATTTTGTTTTGTTGTCTAGCTCTATTCATTTACCTGATAATTGTATGATTTCATTTTTCTCAACAGCTAAATAATAATCCATTGTGCAAATGGGCAACATTTTCATTATCTACTCATTCATTGATAGACATCTAGGTGATTTCCAATTTCTGGCTACTCTGCATAGAACAGCAGTGAACATGGATGAGCAAGTATCTCTGATGTACAATATAGAGAGCTTTGGGTATACGCCCAAGAGTGGTATATAGACATATCTTGAGTAGATCTATTCTTGGCTTTCTAAGGAATTACCACACTGGTTTCCATAGTGATGTACCATTTTTCGTTCCCATCTGCCATGAATCATTGTTTTCCTTTACCTGAATCCGCACCAACATGTTTTATCCTTTGTTTTACTGATCTCGATCATTCTGACAGGTAAGATGAAGAATCAAAGTACTTTCACTGTGGATTTCCATGATGGCTAAAGATGTTGAATAGTTCTCTAAGTCCTCTCATCTGTTTGTGTTTCATCTTTTGAGAACTTTTTGCTTATTTCTGTATCCCATTTTTAGGTAGGGTCCATTATATGTTGGTCAAGTACTCCTGAATATGAGGTCTGCTCTAGGATAATTGATATACTCAGTGTCACTCCACTGGAGAAAACTGACTTTCCCTCTCCCAGAAGGTATAAATGACATTTCGATTGTTAAACTTCACTGTACTACTGTTTTAGATCAGTATTATTTAGTTTTACCCTAGGTTACTGGGCTACATGGTCTCTGGTTCTTAGTTACCTATTTTGTGGAGTGTACCCCATTTTTAATTGAGTTGTTGTCTTGACTTCGGGTTTTTGTTGTTGTTTTGTCTTATTTGTTTCTTATTCTATATGTTAACCCCTTTCAGATATGTAGTTGGTAAAGACCTCTTCCCAAAGGTAGTCTGCTACTTTGCCCAAATGATGGTGGCCTTTGCTAGACAGAAGCTTTTCAGTTTCATGAAGTTCCATTTATTAATTGCTGGTCTTAGTACCTGTGCAGTCGGTGGTCAGTGCCAATGAGTTCAAATGTATTCTCCACCTTCTCTTCTATGAGATTAAGAGTATCTGACCTTATATTGATATTCTTGATCGAGTTGAATTTGAGTGTTGTGTAGAGTAATCAATATGGGTCTGTTGTCATTCTTCTAAATGAGTTCATCCGGTTAGACTAGCACCATTTGTTGAAGATGCTGTCTTTTCCTCTAATGAGTATTTTTGGCTTGCTTGTCAAAAATTGGACATCCATAGGTATGTAGGCTTATGTCAGCATCTATAATTCAATTTTATTGACCACTGTGTCTCTTTTTATGAAAACACTACACTGTTTGTGTTACTATAGCTCTGTAGTGCAACTTAAAATCCAGAGTGATAGCTCTGGGCATTCTTTTCTTATTCAGGATTGTTTAGGCTTTTCTGGGTTATTTTGTGTTTCCACCTGAAGCTGAAGATCACTTTTTTTTTAATTTCTGTGAATAATTATGATGGAATTTAGATGGAGGTTACACTGAATCTGTAGATTGTTTTCAATAGAATAATACATTCCATGGTATTATTCCTACCAATCCAGGAGCCCAGAAAATCTTTCCATCTTCTGATGTCTTCTTTAATTTCTTTCTTTAGTGTCTTAAATTTTATTATTATAAAAGTCTTCCTCTTGCCTAGTTAGAGTGATCCCAGGATATTTCTCTTGAGGCTATTGTGAAAGATACTGTTTCTATGGTTTCCTTCTTAGTCTATTTGCCATTTGTATATAGAAGGCTACTGATTTTTGTGTGTTAATTTTATATTGGGCTACTTTGCTTAATGTGTTTATTAGCTGTTGACATTTTTCTGGTCAAGTTTTTACAGGCTTTTATATATAAAATCATATCATCTGCAAGTAAAATGGCTTTGACTTCTTCCTTTCCTGTTTGAATTCCCTTGATCTCCTTCAGTTGTCATATTGCTCTAGTAAAGCTTTCAAGTACCTTATTGAATAGGTATGAGGAGTAGACATTCTTTTCTTGTCCCTGGTTTTAATGGAAATGCTTTTGTGTTTGTCTACATTTTAATTAATGTTGGGCTTGTTGTAAATTGCCTTTATTATTCAGAAGTGTGTCCATTGTAGTTCTAGTCTCCCCAGGACTTTTTATCACTAAGAGCTGTTGGATTTTTGTCAGAGCTCTTTTCTGTATCACTGAGATAATCATGTGGCTTTTGTATTTCATTCTATTTATGTGGCAGATTACATTTGTTGATTTGCGTATGGTGAACCATCCTTGTGTATCTGAGATGAAGCCAATTTGATCATGGTGAAAAATCTTTTCGATGTGCTTGTAGATTTGGTTTGCAAGGATTTTACCAAGAGTTTTTGCATTGATGTTTATAAGGGATGTAATCTATAACTTCCTGGTTTGTTCCATGGTTTTGGTAAGAGGTTAACAGTGGCATTGAGAATAGACATAGGAAATATTTCTTCAGTTTCTCTTTTGTGGAACCCTTGTAGGAGCATTGATGTTAATTTTCCTTGGAAGGTTTGGTAGAATTCTGAGCTGAAGCCACTTTCTCTCCAGCTTGTTTAACTTGTTTATTTGATCTTTATTTAAATTCGGTAGGTCACAAAATACATCCATTTTGTTTAAGTTTCTCGGTTTTGTAGAACATAAATTTTTAAAGTATGGCCCTTTGACTCTCTCAGTTTCCTTGGTGTCCATTGTAATGTCCCTTTTTCATCATTAATTTTATTAACTTGAACTTCTCTTTCTACCTTTTAGCTAATTTGGCTGAGAGTTTATTTATCTTACTGTTTCTCAATGATCCAGGTTTTTCTTTCTTGAGTTTTTTTAGTTTGTTTGTCTCTGTTTCATTGATTTCTGCCCTGAGTTTGATGGTTTCTTATCATCTACTGCTATGGTATTATTCCTTCTTGTTTCTCTAGAGCTTTCAGGTGTGTTGTTAAGTTTCTTACCGGATCTCTCTGAGTTTTGTATGCTATATGGAAGCACTTGGTGCTTCGACCATGCCTCATAGAACTGCCTACTTTGTTTCTCACAGGCTTGGGTATGTTGTTTTATTTTCACTCAGTTCTAAAAATTTTTGGATTTTCCTTTGATTTCTATCTTGACCTACTTTTTTTTTTTTT
>JAPYYD010005523.1:0-12034 GCA_028551405.1 Uromys caudimaculatus | reverse complement strand
AAAGACACATGCTCCACCATGTTCATAGCAGCCATATTTATAATAGCCAGAAGCTGGAAACAACCCAGATGTCCCTCATCAGAGGAATGGATACAGAAAATGTGGTACATTTACACAATGGAGTACTACTCAACTATTAAAAACAATGACTTAATGAAATTTGCAGGCAAATGGATGGAACTTGAAAATATCATCCTGAGCGAGGTAACTCAGTCACAAAAGAAGGAACATGGTATGTACTCACTGATAAGCGGATATTAGCCCAAAAGTTCGGAATACTCAAGTTTCACTTTACAGTAACTGCTGGACTGAGAGTGAGGTCCCAGATGGAGGAGTTGGAGGAAGGTCTGAAGGAGTTGAGGGAATTTGCAGCCCCATGGAGGGAGCAAGAGAGTCAATGGACCTGACCCTCCCCCTGGTCGTCCCGGAGTTCAGACCACCAACCAAAGAATACACATCTATTGACCCATGGTTTGGACTACATATGTGGCAGAGGAATCACCTCGATGACCATCAGGGAGAAAGGAGAGGACTTTGGGCCTGAGGGTGCTAGAGGCCCCAGTAAAGGGGAATGTCAAGGTGGGAATATGGGAATGTGTGGGCGGGTAGGTGGGAGGAGGAATTCCCTCACAGAGGCGGGGAGGCGGAGGGGATAGGGGGTTTCCAAAGAGGAGACCCAGAAAAGGGGAAACATTGGAAATGTAAATAAAGTATCAAAAATAAATAAATTAATTAATTAAAAAAAAAAACACAAAAAACAGAATCTATCCTTCTGCTGCATCCAGAAATACACTTTAACATCAAGGATAGACACTACTACAACTTAAATCATATATTGACCCTCACAGAGTAAGAGCTGGTAAATTCAAAACCCAAGTCTTGCCAATAGGCAAAGAAAAATTAAATAGAGAAATGCTGGAGCTAAATGTCACATTAACCAAATGGACCTAACAGATATTTACAGAACATTTCACTCAAACACAGAAGAATATACCTTTCTTTTTTAGCAATCTGTAGAACTTTCTCTAAAACTGACCACATACTGGGACACACACACACACAAAAATCTCAACAGATAGAATAGAATTGACAAAATACCCTGCATTCTATCTGACCACCACAGATTAAAGCTGCATATCAGCAACAGAAATAACAGAAAGCTTACAAACTCATGGAAACCGAATAACTCACTACTAAATGAAAAACAGATAAGAAACTTAACAATTTAATTTAGAATTAATTTAAAATTTAATTAAAATGAATGCACAACATACCCAAATATATTTGATGAAATCAAGGTGGTTCTAAAAGGCAAGGTCATAGCACTAAATGTCTGCATTTAAGAAAGGGAGGGGACATATCTCATACTAGTAACTTAACGACATACTTGAAATCTCTAGAACAAAAAGGAGAAATCACACCCACAAGAAGTAGATGGCAAGAAATAGCCAAACTCAGGGCTGAACTCAATAAAGTAGAAGCAAATAAACAAAAACCATACAAAGAATCTATGAGACAAAGAGTTGGTGCTTTGAGAAAATCACTAAGACTGACAAATCCTTAGCCAAATTAATGAAACAGAAGAGAGAAGATGCAAATTAACAAAAGTAGAGATGAAAAGGGCGAGGGAAGGCATGGAGGAAATCTGGAGAACCATGAGAACTATTTAAAAACGTGCAATTCACCAAATTGGAAAATCTAAAAGAAATGGATAATTTTTTCAACATATATACCCCTTACCAAAGTAAAATCAAGATCAGATCATTTTAATAGACCTATAATTCCTAGTGAAATAGAAGCAGCCATTAAAGATGCCCCAAACAACAACAACTCAGGGCCAGATGGTTTTAGTTCAGAATTCTACCAGACTTTCAAAGAAGAATCAATGCCAATACTCAAAATTTTCTACAAAATAGAAACAGAAGAAACATTGTTTCATTCATTTTATGAGATCCCAATGGCTCTGATACCTAAACTACATAAAGACCTGAAAAGAAAAAGAATTACAGACCAGTTTCCTTAACAAACATAAATGCAATTATTCACAATAAAATACTTGCAAACTGGACACAGAACACATCAAAAATACCATCCACCATGATCAAGTAAGCTTTATCCCAGAGATGCAGGAATGGTTCAACATAACATTAATCAACTGTAATCCTCAATTATAAATAAAATGAAAGGAAAAAAAAACACATGGTCATCTCATTAGATGCAGAAAAAGCTTTTGACAAAAATCCAATACTCATTCCGGATAAAAGTCCTTTACAGATGGGGAATGCAAGGGACATACCTCAACATAATAAAGGCAGTTTGCAGCAAGCCCATAGCCAACATCAACTTAAATGGAAAAAACCTCCAAGCAATTCTGGTAAAATCAGGAACAAGTCAAGGTAGTCCACACTTCCCATACCTATTCAATATAGTACTTGAAACCTTACCTAGTAGCTCAATAAGACCACCGAAGGAGATCATGGGGATATAAATTATAAGAGAAGACATCATAGTATCTTTATTTGTAAATAATATGGTAGTAAATGTAAGTGACTATAAAAATTCCACTGAGAAACTCCTACAGCTGATCAACACTTTCAGCAAAGTGGCTGGGTGCAAAATTAACTCACAAAAATCAGTAGCCTTCCTATAAACAAATGACAAATGGACTGAGAAAAAATCAGACAAACAACACCCTTCACAATAGCCTTAAAAAATATATCTTGGAATAACTATAGCCAGGCAACTCAGAGACTTATATGATTAAAAACTTTAAGACATTGAAGAAAGAAACTATCAGAAGAAGGAAGGATCTTCCATGCTCACCAATCAGGAGGATTAACATAGTAAAAATGGCCATCTTACAATAAGAAATCCACAGATTCAATGCAATCCTAACCAAAATTTCAACACAATTCTTTACAGATCTTGGCAAAATTTTTGCCTTCATATGGAAACAGACGACAAACCAGGATAACTAAATCAATTGTGAATGATAAAAGAACTTCTGGGAGTATCACCATGCCCAATCTCAAAGTGTACTACAGAGTTATAGTAATAAAAACGGAATGGTATTGGCACCAAAATAGACACATTAATTAATGGAATCAAACTGGAGATCCAGATATAAGTCCACACACCTATGGACACCTCATTATATACATACTGGAAAAAAACATCTTCAACAAACAACGCTGGTCAAATTGGATGGTTGTGTGTAGAAGAATGCAAACAGATCCATACTTGTCACCCTGCACAAAACTCAACTGCAAATGAATCAAAGATCTCAATGTAAGATCAAATACACTTATTCTGGTAGAAGAGGACATGGGGACTAGCCTTGAACCTATTGGCAAAGGAAAAGACTTTCTGAACAGAACACCGTTAGCATAGGTGGTAAGATCAATCATAAGACAGGGAATCTTGTGAAACCAAAACTTCTGCATCATCTAGATAAAGTGGCAGACCATCGAATGTGAAAATATTTTTCTCAACTGTACATCTGATAGTGGGCTCATATCCAAAATATATAAAGAACTCAAAATTAGATATCAATAATAGATAATCCAATTTAAAAACTGGGGTATAACTCTCGACAGAGTTTTCAAAAGAAAAAACAAATGGCTGAGAAACACTCAAAGAAATGTTCAATATTCTTAGCTATCAGGAAATGCATATCAAAACAACTTTGAGATTTCATCTTACAACTGTCAGAATGACCAAGATTAGTAAAATAAATGACAGTTTGTGCTGGCAAAGATATGGAGCAAGAGGAACAGACACCGCTTGTGAGAATACAAATTTGTACAGCCACTATGGAAAGTATGGTGGTTTCTCAGGAAGATGAGACTCGATTTACCTCAAGATCCAGCTATACCATTTTGGGTGGCATATATTCAAAGGAAGCTTCATCTCACCACAGAGGCACCTACTCAATCATGTTCATTGATGCTCTATTCATCATAGCCAGAAATTGGAACAACCTAGAGGTTCATCAATGGATGAATGGATAAAGAAAATGTGGTATATTTACACAATGGAATATTACTCAACCATTAACAGAAATGGAATAATAAAATGCACAGGTACATTGATGGAACTAGAAGAAAATCATCCTGAAGGAGGTAACCCTGGGCCCAGAAATACAAATATGGTATATATTTGCTTATATGAGAATGTTAGCTGTTAAGTCAAAGATAAGCAAGCTACAATCTGTAGAACCACAGAGGTTAGGTATAGAAGAAGGGACTGGAGGAAGGGACATATATCCTAGAGAAGGCAAATAAAAATAGTTCTGAATGGATGGCGAGTACTGGAGTAGGATCAAACAGGGAGGAGGAGATAAGGAAGGTAATGTGGGGAGGGAAATCCTAAATTAAAGGCTATTTGAAGGGTCCTGTGGAAATCTAATACAGTAGAAGCTTCCTGAAATAGATACATATATAAAGGCTATCTAAATTAAATCGTCAAATATCAGGGGAGACAGAGCCCCAACTAGACATCTCTCATTACCAAATGAAGCTTCAGTACCAGGAATGGATTACACCTAATTGGTCAAAGGAGTCCCATGGGAACCTCCAAACAACCCAGGCTATTGCAAAGGCTAGAGATTACTCTTGATAAGCTTACAAGGTCTCATTGCTGAAAATAACACCAATACAATGCACTGGACACAAAGAAGTTGAGCTGGTGCCTTACATAGAGCTCTTATCTCTATTGTCTAGTGGTTTTGGTTCCAGGAGGTACTCAGTATGCTACCAAAGGAGAAATGCAAAACCAACCCAGTTATAAAACCTTCTATCCACAATAGTGTCCTGCATGCAAGTCATACTAATGCAATGGTACCACAAAGCTTGTAGAAGTAACCAACCAATATCTGATTTGACTTAAAGTCCACTCCATGAGATGGAACCCATAGCCCAACACTTCTTAGGTGACCAAGAACCTGAAACTAGAGAGCCCAGGGACCTAAGGGAAAACTAAATACTACTATTCTACCACAGAAACATATAAATAAGATTATTTCTAATGACATTCTGCTAAACTCATAGAGCAGTATCTTGATCAGCCATCAGAGAAGCTTCCTCCTGTAAGCAGATGGGAATAAATACAGAGACACACAGTCAGACAATAAGCAGAGAATGAGAGGCCTTGAACATTCAGGCCTAAATAGAATATCTCCATCAAATCCCTCCCTTTAGGACTTAAGAGAACCCTAGCCCTAGGATTATGTGTGTGTGTGTGTGTGTGTGTGTGTGTACATACATATATATGTTATGCTGTCCAGTTTTATGTTTTTATGCAATTCTTGAATGTTTTTCTGTGCCTCTGTGTGTGGGGGGGTATTTTCCTTCTGTTTGTTGTTTTGCCCTATCTCAATGTGTTTGTTTTTATTTTATCTTATTATATTTTTGTTATCATCCCTTTGATTCTTGTTTGCTTTCTAATGAAAGACAGAAATCAGGTAGATCCAATAGTAGGGAAGTAGAGGAAGAAAAATTGTAATCAGAATATATTGTATGAAAACAAACCCATTTTCAATAATAAAGAAAATCATTCTGGGAAAGGAAGACAATAAACAAACTGAGAAAACTATAAGGCTACTGATAACTAAACCATTTACATAAGTTATAACAGAATAAGCCATCTAACATGACCCAAATAACTACCATAAAACTGATGTTTCAAATCAATGAAGATTGAGGGTTTTTTTTTCCAATTTGTATGGGGTAGTCTGCGAGGGAAAAAATCAAAGTTCTACCTCATAAATTTTATTAGGTTCTAAAGAGGCATTGATTTAAACATAATACACTTTAGTAAAGAAACACACATTAAGTTCAAAGACACAAACAGGTTTAAAGATAAAATGTTAGAAGAAAATATGATAGTTCAAACAGTGACCAGAGCATAAAATTAGTGGCAGAGATATTAGACAAAATAGTTTACATTAAGAAAAAGGAATAAGGTGTGTGGCTCAGTGGTAGAGCAATTGTCTAGCAAGTACAAGGCTCTGGTTTGGCCCACAGCACTAACAAAGGTAACACGGAGAAAGAGGAGCTTTTTTATAGTGAAAGGAGCAATTTCTTAGGAAGCTGCAACAATACAAACACAAAACACCAAATACATGAAGGAACCACTGGCTGAACTAACCAGAAGACCCAACAATACTAACTGTTAAATGCCCACTTTCACTAGCAGATGCTAAGGAAATGGAAGACTTTAGCACTACAAACCAACTAGACATAGCAAGCCTCTGTTAGAACTTCCCTCCCAACTACAGAGCACTGTGGAAAATGGACTGGCACTTCCTCAAAATACTCAATCATGTTTCATATGTATGGGCATTTTGAGGCCATAAAAATGATCTAATATTACATATTAGCAATGGTTCCACAACTCCGTGAATATACTAAAATCTACTCGATCTTCCCTTCAAAAGAGAAAATTCACATTATGTAAATTATAGCTCCATTTGAGCTGTTATAAAAAATAACAGATGGAGCCAATATGACAGCCCTCACATTTTCGAGGGCTTGGGGAAGATGAATGTTATTTTATTGTCTAAACTTTAACTCTTAGATTATAGTCGAAGTAAAGGGATGCCGAGACAAGATGGAAAGAACAGGTTACTTCCTCAGTCTGTGCAGTACAGACAAGTGGCACTCAATAAAATGTCCCCCCACGCTCCCCTAAGCTTGTCAGCCTCCTTGATGCGTGTATTGGTCCCATGTGACTAGTTCAGGCCAATGAACCATGAAAGTGATATTTGGCACATCTAGGAAGCCAAGGCAAGCCGAAGCTATTTATGCTTCCTTAATATCTCTTCTCCTGCCAAGAACACCTTGGAACCCAAAAGAAAAGATGGCTACAGTACCAGACAGAAGGAGTATGGCACCAAAGAAAAAAATAACAATACTAATTATCCTGATTAGAATGTTTTTGCACAGAACTATTAGGAATAGCCCAGTGGTCTTGCTTGCTGGCTCATACCTATAATCTCAGCACAATGACTGTGGAGGAAAGGGTCAGTAAATTGATCAGCTCGGGCTACATGAGAGTTCAAGAACAGCCTGAGCTAACTAGCATGCGCCTGTCTGAAGGAAACCTAAAGGCTGGGTTTCTCCCTGCCCAGCATGTATGTGCTAGGACCTGATTCCAAACCTGAGCCTGGGGTGGAGATGTCTAGAAAAGAGGGGGAAAGCAATTTAAAAATAATGCTTACTGTCCTAGAATGGGATAGTAATTTGTAAGTACACTCAGTGGACGGCTTTATTAAGCAAACTTGAGCAGAGCAAAGTGAAGAGAGCTACCATCTACAAAACAGAAACGAGAGGGAAATTCCTGAAATCGATGTGTCCAACACTCGAAGTCTACACTACTTCAAAGCACAACAGGGAAAAGAATGGCTCAATTTAAAACTCAGCCAATGGCTATTTATGCTACTGTTTACAGTCTCTGTGCATACATACATCACTCATTCTTACAGTGATTAGGCAACAGACACCATGATTCTCTGTAAAAGGAGGCAGATGGAGGGGGACTGGTGTGAAGGTGGACAACTGGTGCAATCATAAACTCACAGCAACTTTGGATGCCTGCACAAAACCAAGACAGCCGATGTTCTAGCATGCCAGACCTGGCCCCTAGCTGAGGAACTACTGACAAAGAGGAGACCAAGAGTCAGCTTTCTTTAGAGTCTGGTCCCTTGTAGGGTGACCACGCTTCACTAGATGATCCCACACCTGTGCACTAATAGGACTCAATGGATTATATATAGTGGAACAAAACAGAGGACACGAAGCTGGAGGGAAACATGGTGAGGAGGGCTGGGGAGAGGTGGAGAGAAAATGGAGATGAGCACGATCAAAATTCATTAGATTCATGTTTTAGTTAGGATTTTGTTGGCATGAAACACCATGACCAAAAGCACGTTGGGGAGAAAAGGGTTTATTCGGCTTACACTTCCACATCGTAGTCCATCAATGAAGGAAGTCAGGACAGAACCCTGGGGGCAGGAGCTGATAAAGAGGCCAGGGAAGGGTACTACTTACTGGCTTGCTCGTCATGCCTTGCTCAGCCTGGTTTCTTAAAGAACCCAAGACCACCAGCCCAGAGGTGGCCCCACACACAATGGACTGAGCCCTCCCCAATCAATAACTAATTAAGAAAATGACCTACAGGCTTGCCTACAGCCCAATCTTGTAGAAGATTTTTTTTAAGTTGTGGTTCCTTTCTCTCAGATAACTTTAGCTTGGGTCAAGTTGACATAAAAGCATCCAGCACACACTGGAATCCTGAATACTCAATGTAGTCACCAACCAGCTAATAAAGAAGTATTGTTTTTAAGAAAGAAAGAAAGAAAGAAAGAAAGAAAGAAAGAAAGAAAGAAAGAAAGAAAGAAAGAAAGAAAGAAAGAAAGAAAGAAAAAATTGAAAACTTTTTTGGTTATTTAAATTAAATATAAGAACTTAATTTTATTAGAGTAAAACATCATTCTTCCAAATCTTGAAGTAAAAAAATAAAAGATAATTCACAGCCAAGTTTTCAAAGTTTTCCTTTGTTTAATGCTTATACTAATAGAATAAAGACCTACTTTTTCTATTTAAAAAAAAAAAGCATCCAGCACAATGCATGTATGAAATTCTCAAGAAATAAAAATATTTTAAAGATATAGCTGAAGTCTGGGCAAATATTATGGAAGATTCAAACCACGAGTAAGTGCATCTGAACTTGGGTTTGTTCTGCTTTTCCTTCCTCTCTCTTTTTTTCTTTCAAAGATTTATCATGCATGCTAGTGTTAGCTTCCACATACATACATGGATACCTGGTGTCCGTGTAGGTGAAAGGGTCTCAGGTGCCCTAGATCTGGGGTTTCAGAAGGTTGTTAGCTACTCTGTGGGTGCTGAGACCTAAACTCAGGTCCTGCAGAAGACCAGCAAGTGCTCTTAACCTGTGAGCCCCCTCTCTAGCCCCTGTTTTTGTTTTGTTTTAAACAATTTATAGGTCTTTTTAATTACAAAACATAATCTTGCAATTATAAAATTTGGTAAAGCACATAAAATTAGACCTCAGAAGAGCATAAATAGGGAATTTTTTTCCACACCAAATAACCAACCACCAAAAAGTACATGAACAAGGCCTTGTGTTAGCTTCCTAACACTGAAAGAAAAAAAAAAAGTAAAATAAAGCAAAGAAAGAATGTTTTCCATTGCAGAACTACTCAGGCTAAAAGACTTGCTGTCCACCAGAGACCCAAAACTTAAGTAGTAACGAATGGTAAGCACACATCCACTTGGAGCCAGTTTTCTTTCAGATTAGGAATATTGTGTCTCACCTTCACCATAGATCCAGGGAAAGTATACCTGAGTGTCACTATGAAGGAAACACTGCAATTCAAGATACTACAGATAAGCCGTCAACTGAATCACACTGCAGGGGGAGCAGAGACTGCCTGAATCTCCACAGCAGGGTATCTGACTAACCTCCTGACACTGGGTGGGCACCTCCCTTTCTCATAAAAGCCACAAATACCTTATATTTTTGTAAAGATTCCCAATAGCTTGATGTCTGCTGTAAACTCAGCCTCACAGTTGTGCAGAAACTAAACTAATGACGCCCAAGAGCAACCGAGGCAACTGTTCTCTGTCAAATGGCTCCACTGAAAAGCTGCTTTCTCTGTTTAGACTATCTGTGGCCTATTTCCTTCCTCTCAAAACATAAAATCTTGGGGGAATGACTAGCAAGCAAGGTATTTACCACACAACTCAGATGAGTATCCAGGTTTGGATCCCTAGAACCCTGTAAAAGCTGAATGAGCATAGCAGGCCTCCTGTGGTCCTCAGCACACTGGGAGGTAGGAACATCAGATCCTCAGGAAGCTGGCTGGCTAGACTAGCCAAATCAGCAAGCACTGGATACCAGGAAGAGACTTTGCCTGAGCTCCACATATGAGGTGAAGAGTGATAGAGGAGATTCAGAGTCAGTCCCCAGCCTCCACATGCACGTGCACACACCTACACACACGTGTGCAAACATAAATAGAAACAAACGTGTGAATACATCTCAAATGTACACACAAAAAAGTTAACTCTTGTGGAACTCTGGGATTAGCCAATTTAATCTCTATATATTTATCACTTTTTTGTTCCTATGACTCCCTTCCCCAACAAAAAATTACTTGAGAAAAGCAATTCAATAGATAACAGACAGATTTTCTCTCATAGATTTGGAATTCAGTCCTTGATCAGCCTTCTGTAGTAGTGAACAGAGCATAGCATCGTGTGGCAAATGAAAGAGAGGAAGAAGCTAGAGACAAGATGCTCCCTTCTGAGGCACATCCTAGAATCCCTCTTCCTCCTCCTAATCATGCCCCATCTCCCCTAGTCTCCACCACCTCCTCCTGAGAGTCAACCATGAATCCATCAGTCAGGATCCAATTGCTTCCCTCCCAATTCTTCATTATTGGCAGCTAAGCCTTCTTGAGTACATTACAGATTCAAACCATAACTTAAAACTTTAATGCCAATTAACCTGAAGACCCATCAGGAGCAAGCCACACTCTGAGCAGAAATTCAGGGCTTCAGGAAGGTATTCAGCACACACCAGCCTTCACTCCCCTAATTTCTAGCACCTCTGGGGCTGGAGAGATGGCTCAGCGGTTAAGAGCACTGACTGCTCTTCCAAATGGTCCTGGGTTCAATTCCAGCAACCACTTGGTGGCTCACAACCATTTGTAATGAGATCTGATGTCCTCTCTGGTGTGTCTGAAGACAGCTACAGTGTACTCATATAAATAAAATAAATCTTTTTTTAAAAAAAAATGCCTCGGGAAAGTCTCTGAAAAGAAAGGCACAGGGCACTGTTCTCACTCCAGCAACGTCCCAAGCAGACAGTACATTATTGCTGCCTACAAATTGCATGTAGGTCAGGGGAGTGCCTTGGCAGGTAGAGTGCTTGTCTCCATGCTGGAAGCCCTGAGTCCCTATCCTCAACTGGGTGTGGTGCCCATGCAGCACTCAGCAAGCCAGCCAGCTGGCGAAGGATCAGAAATTCAAGATCATTCTTAGCTACCTATTGACTTTGAAACCTGTGTTCCACAAACACATCACAGTGTGGGCCCCCATACCTCCATGAGTTCTTCTTCCCCAGTCATCTGATAAAAAGCAGAGTGGGCAATCCAGATCTCCTTTGGTCTCGAAATTTTCCAGGCTGCTGCCCATAAAGCAAACATGGGTACCTTTTCCAGGTTCAAGATCTTCCAGAACGGTCCATGGGGTTAGCAGAAAACAGTATGAACCCAGAACTTCACATCATGGACTCCTAAGTCAGTAGCTGGGACCAAACCCAGAAAGAAAACGTCATGAGAAAAAGAAGCTGGATTTTGGGTTCACATATGTAAACAGGTATCTGGGTTCTTTTCCAAGTTGATCCATTAAATGTAACCACAGTGCTACCCCAGAGTTTCTTGACTATAAATGTATTTTGCCAGCTGAGTAACAGTTTCTTTGCAAAAAGAAAAATTTAGAAATGTTCACAGGGGAGTCTGAAAAGGGTCAATGGTACTGAAAGTTATTTTGATTTCCCAGCACAAAGAAAATGTTGAGTGAGCGTCTTGGATGCTTTTCAGCAACTTTTCTTGTGGAAGTCACCAATGCCCTGTCCTGCTCTCTCTTTCCTACTCTGGTATGCAGAACATGACATGGGTCACCCAGATCTCAGTGAGAGCTCGCTGCCACTCTACCAAGAAAGGAATGCATGGCTAGCAACTTCCAACTCCAAAGGCCCGTGAAACCAATTCAGACTTCTCTTTGCACTAAAGGAGACCAAAGGGGCTGTAGACGACACTGGAAAACATCAGGGCATTTGCAGGCTGGCAGAAGCAATCTGGGGACCGCAGGGTCTCTTGACAGCAGGGAGATAATATGAACGAAGTGCTCCGAGGCCAGCCTTCAGGTTGGAATCCAGCAAGGGGTAGCCAGGGGTGGGGACAGAAGGGATCGGGGAGAGGGAGGGGAAGGGGGGGAGAGGGGAAAATGAG
>JAPYYD010005522.1:0-12036 GCA_028551405.1 Uromys caudimaculatus | reverse complement strand
CTGTGGTTACACAGAGGCCTAGGCTGATGTGTGCAGCTGTGGTTACACAGAGGCCTAGGCTGACGTGTGCAGCTGTGGTTACACAGAGGCCTAGGCTGACCTGTGCAGCTGTGGTTACACAGAGGCCTAGGCTGACCTGTGCAGCTGTGGTTACACAGAGGCCTAGGCTGACCTGTGCAGCTGTAGTTACACAGAGGCCTAGGCTGATGTGTACAGCTGTGGGTACACAGAGGCCTAGGCTGATGTGTGCAGCTGTGGTTACACAGAGGCCTAGGCTGACCTGTGCAGCTGTGGTTACACAGAGGCCTAGGCTGATGTGTGCAGCTGTGGTTACACAGAGGCCTAGACTGACGTGTGCAGCTGTGGGTACACAGAGGCCTAGACTGATGTGTGCAAATGTCTTCCCTTCACACCGTGTTCTTCCATCCTGTAACTCACACCTGAGCTGAGTACTACTTCACCATTTCTGCACTGTTAACTTTCCAAATTTACATCGTGCTGGGCATCAGACACTAGACCTAAAACTTCTCTCAAATAAGACTTTTAAAAGGTTCTTATGCCTATGGGTGTCTCAGAAATGTTTTCTGTGATTGAGATAAGCGATTTTATCAGTTATTATAGCTTTTAAACTATGAAATTAAGTATTTTCAGGTTCTATACAGACTAAGAGGCCATTCCGTATATTCAAAACTGCTTCTATGTGGACATGTTATGTACTCTAAAGTAGGAGAGTAAGAGATTCAAAGACAAACTTGGCCCGAAGACTAAGTTTAGTAACAAGAAAAAAATTTATATATTTCATATAAAATAATAGTATATATAAATGTTTGTATATATTCATATATTGTATATGACATATGAAAATAATATTTCATATGTTTGTGGACATATAAAATAGCAACATAATACCTGTCTGCTAACCTTACATTCTGCCTCAGATGAAGGTGGGAAAGGATGCTATTCCCACCAAAACCAGAAAACAGCCACAAATAAATAAAACCCACACAGTCTTTCTTTATGCTAAACTATAAAATAACCAAATTGTAAGGTAGGCTGGCCATTCCTCCCTGAGCAAAGACCACATGCTTTCTCCCTCTAGGGAACCAAGCTGCCCTCCAAACCCGTATGCACATGGGAGGCAGCCAGCAGGGGGAGCTGCTGAGAGGAGAACGCCTCAGAAGTGTGGCAGTCTGTGACGCCATGAATCCGGAAAAGCCAAACTCAAACAATCTTTCTAACTTCCGGATTCTTTTGCACTGTCATCAGAGTGAGTAACGGTTTGGATGTCAAAGCAAAGCAGAAATAAATTCTGTAGCCTAAAGCACCTATATGCCAATCTCTCCATGTAAATCCGAATGCACTCTTCCAAAGAGCAGAAGCCAGAGAGAGAGAAAACCTGGCCAACAAAGAGGTATTAGTTAATCTTGCATTGCCAAGATCAATTGTTTGAAGGGAAGATTTGTTTTAGTTCACAGTTTCAGAGATGTCCGTCCATGGCAGAGGGGAAGGGATGTCAGAATATAACAGCTCATGGTGTGGCAGCCAGGAAGCAGATCAAATGAGTGAAGAAGGACCAAGGGACAAGATACCAGCAAACACCTGTCCCAGGGGCACACTTCCTCCGTTGGGTCTCACTTCCTATAATGTCCATGACCCGCCACAATAGCACAAACAGCAGGGGTCAAACGTTGACATGGACTGGTCTTTGGTGGACATTTCATACTCGACCATGACAGTAGCTAAATATCCTTACTAAATTCCCAATTCCATTATAAAGATCACACTGAGTCCAAATGGGAATAGAAGCTTTATGGAGCATTTATGCTATCCCTTACTGTCTGTTTGTACATGATACCTGGTACACAGGAGTTATGAGACATGCCGGGAAACACAAGCCAGCATCAAGAGCAAAAGCAGTAAGCAGAAGCAGGCCCACAGTGATACATTTTGGAGTTAATGGACACAGCTTTAAAATAACTGGTTTAAATGTATCGAAGAATCAAAAGCAAATCACAGACAATATAAGGCAAATTTTAATTATTTTTTTTAAAGAGGCAGGGGCACATGTGTGCACACATGGAAGTCAGAGAAAAATTTGCAGTAGTCACTTCTTTCCTTCTGTCCCGTGGGTTTGGAAGCACAGTGTCAAGTCACCAGCCTTGGCAGCAAGCATCTCTACTTGCTAGGCCATCTCACTAGCCCAAAATAACATAC
Organism: Uromys caudimaculatus; assembly: GCA_028551405.1. NCBI lineage: Eukaryota > Metazoa > Chordata > Mammalia > Rodentia > Muridae > Uromys > Uromys caudimaculatus. The sequence continues at coordinate 9,822 of JAPYYD010005522.1, read as the reverse complement.
ATTTTTAATGTTTTTATCTGTTCTATAAATGTTTTATTAGTATATATTATACATAACAGTAAGTTTCCCTGTGACACTTCGTACATACACTTATGTATTTCGATCATATTCACCGTATTTTACTATTCTCTCTTGTTGCATTCAGTGTTCTCTCTCTCTCTCTCTCTCTCTCCCTCTCTCTCTCTCTCTCTGAGGCAGGGGGCAGGAAGATGTGTGTGTGTGTGTGTGTGTGTGTGGGGGGGGGGGAGAGAGAGAGAGAGAGAGAGAGAGAGAGCCCAAACGATCCCCAAGTGGGTTCTTCATTAAGGTTGCTTACAGGAGAGGAGCTTGGGGAAGAGTTAACTTACAGGAGTATGTGCATCTTACTAGTAGCTAAATAAAATGTCTCTGGATCCTGCATCAACCATCAGCTATGTGGAACTCCTCAGGGAGAGGTGGATGAGCCCTTCCCTCTTCTGGGGCAGTGTGCTGATGGGCCAACCTTGTCCCTCTTCTGTGGCAGTGTGCTGATGGGCTAACCTTGTACAGATCTCCTACAGATAATCTGATTTAAGGAATGCAGCAGCCACGCCACGGCCAGAAGTCAGCATTCCATACTCTAACACAAGAATTTTAACTGATGAATGTAAAGTATGAAAATGAACCGAAGGAGAGAGCTACAACTACAAAATAGAACATCTAAGAGGAAGAATTCTGTGCATTCAGAGCCAGGAGAAAGGGCTGAGGTGAGGCATCATCAGAAATTAGCCACAACGGAATCATAAGTTAAGTGTAAAAGAACAGAACATTAAAGGCGTATGAGGATTAAATCAAACACTGAAATACATGCAAATATAACAATGCGTAAGTGTAGTATAAAAGGAAGGGAAAAGAAAATATCTGAAGATATAATGGCTCCGTAGTGAGTCTCAGAACAGCCAGGGCTACATAAAGATACTCTGAAGAAAGAAAGAAAGAAAGAAAGAAAGAAAGAAAGAAAGAGAGAGAGAGAGAGAGAGAGAGAGAGAGAGAGAGAGGAAGGAAGGAAGGAAGGAAGGAAGGAAGGAAGGAAGGAAGGAAGGAAGGAAGGAAGGAAGGAAGGAAGGAAGGAAGGAAGGAAGGAAGGAAGGAGAGAGAGAGAAAGAAGAGAGAGAGAAAGAAAGAGAGAAAGCAGAAGAAAGACAGAAAGACAGACAGACGGATGGACAGACAGATGGACAGATGGAAGGAAGAACAGACGGAAGAAAAGCAAGCCTCATAGTTGTCCGCTAGTGAGCCGCTTCCTCCAGGAGCTACCCTGCTTCCTAAAGATTCCAAACAGTGCCATAAACCGGGGACCAAGTGTTCAAACATGGACATCTATGGAGAACATTTCCTATTCAAACCTCAATAGGATTTCAATAAAATTGCATATTTATCATCAAAAGATACCAATAAGAGCATGAATAGAAAGCTCAGGGATTTCTTTCCTCAAAGCTACATTGAAACCCAAACTCCAATGCCATGGTACCGCAAGGGAAGTGCTTTGGGAAGTAATTTGGTTTAGATAAATTCACGAGAGCTGTACACTCATAATGCCCTCCTACAAAGAGGAAAATTATTCTCTAACATCTATCTATCTATCTGTCTGTCTGTCTGTCTATATGTGTGTATCTATCTACCTAAGTGTGTCTGTCTGTCTTTCTGTGTGCTTATAAGCTAAGAAAAAGGTCCTCCATAAGAACTGATCTGCTGGCATCAGTAGGTTGTACTTCCTAACCACTAGCAGGGTCAGACGCTCAGGCTAAGGCAGTATGATGTTTCTCTTGAGTCTATCAGCTAGTCAAGACTTAGTCACATGGTGTGAGGTAGCTGGTGACCAGTGAAGTCAGCTACCTCACACTATACCTTCCTCCCCGTTTTGATTTTGTGGGCTCTCTTGTCATAACAACAAGAAAGGTAAGACAGACAGACAGACAGACAGAACAGAGCCAACCAATAAAATAATATGCAAATGTCAAAAGCACACACTGCCTACATTGCTCTATGTGCCCACTTCCTGTGTTCACTGGCCTCGCTTTTGCTGTCTTAATTCAGTGCATGTGTAGACGGCCAGAATCACCTGTATTGCTACAAAGACCCATAGATTGAAAAACTCATGAGCTCACCAAGTATATTTGCAAGGTTCCCAAGGTTTCTGTGAAAGATACACACACCTTCTCTCTGAAGTTGTAGAGGTTACCAGCCACCTAGTAACTCAGTCTTAAGGACCCTCTCAAAGGCTCCAGTCATGCAATGTGGCTAAAAATCCTTAGGAACTCTGGAGAAGTGGTTGTATATCTTCATGGACATCTGTCTGCAGAGGGAATCCCCAGCTTTCATTTGACTCCCATAAACTCTGAAACTCAAACAAGACAGATTCTCCTAATTGAACTCTAGTCAAAACGAACAGGATTTCTCTGTCCTTGCTTTAACTGAGAGCTGTTTCTAGGGTCAATGGCAAAAAAACCAAAAAAAAACAAAAAACGAAACAAAACAAAACAAAACAAAACAAAAAAAAAACCAACCTGCTCAGATCACAGAAATAAAGACATGGTATTATAGTATTAACCAGGATTTAGTACTGTTCTTTTCAGACTTGGACTCTGGGATCTTTTGACATTTCTGTATATCTCCACCTAATTCTGATCATTCAGCCTTAATTGACTTTACTGCTAATTAAACTTCTTAGGTCAGTGGGTTGGCATTTTAAAGCAGAGTTTTACTGTATAGACCAAGCTAGCTTCTAACTCAAAATCTTCATCCCCCAAATGGTGAGATTATAGGCATGCACCACCACACCTGCCTCTAATTAAGCATTAAACAGTATGATTCGATTGTGTAAGTGACCTAAGCCTCTGGTCACTCTGGGCCCTGAGCTATACACTTGAACTCGGCACCTCAGTTTCTTCATTTATAAAATGAAAAGTCACCACAGAGTTGTTATAGGATTAGATTGCTCACATTTATAAGATACTTAGATTAGTGGTTGGCACAAAGTAAGTGCTTCAGTGGTGACAGGGAGACAGCTGAGCTCTGCCAAAAGGATCCCTCGGAATCTGCCCACTAGGGCCATGGGACACCTACACTCTGGTAAAGCTGGTTACTTAACCATGCCAAAGAAGGTAATCTGAGGATGAGTCAGAGCAGGGAAAGAAAGCAAGTCTTTTAAGTGAAGACAAGGCACATTACACTTCAGATTTATACAGGGGCATTTAGACAAGATCTGCTTAAGAAAAAGATAGTCCATAACCACCAAGAAATGGATGTAGGCTTCTTCAAAGACAGTCAGACTCAGGCAACTTTACAATGGAGGTAGGGATGTGTGTGTGTGTGTGTGTGTGTGTGTGTGTATGTCACAGCAGTCTGCTGTGCATATAAGGGGTGGTAAATTACATGGTTCAAAAGATATAACTTAGAACAAACTTTAAAGATTAGACATACTTTTAAAATTAGTTAAAGCTTAAAAACTAAGCAGCAAATATATGTGATTGTTTACCTGTTCCCCTTATCTTAAATAATTTCCTTTGGAAAATGAACCTATAATGTATTCCTAACACAGTTAAACTCAGAGCCATAAACACTCTGGTCCTACCTAGACACTCTGTTGTTTTGAACATCCTTGTCTGAGACATCTTCAGGGAAAGATGGATTGAGCATTGTCTTTGCAAGCAACTTCTGCTTTATCAGTTGAAGACGCTTAACTCTCAGGCAACAGGAAACACAAGATGCACTCCAGGGAGTCTTCCCAAGTCTCCCTATCTTTCTAGTCTGCCTCAGTTTCACTCCTTGTGACCTTTGACCCTTTAATCTTAAGGGTTGATAATGGTCAAGTATCTGTTTTCTGAACCTTCTATAGACTGATCAGGGATAGAGAAACTGTCAGGGACTGTCTCAGCCTGTCTGATCAAGAGGGAGTGTGAGAGTGTCTGAGCACCAGAGATCCTCTTTTGATGAAAACCCAGAACAGGTGTCGTCATAAATGAAAAAGGAATTCAGACTACTTTTATTTGAGTGCTCCCTTTATTATTTTACATGTATGGGTGTTTCGCCTGCATGCATATCTGTGTACCATGAGTGCAGAGCCCGAGGATGCCAGAATAGCAATCAGATGCCCTGGAATTGGAGCTGCGGACCGCTGTGAGCCAACATGTCAGTGCTGGAAATCAATCCTGGGTCATCTGGAATAACAGCCAGCAATCTTAACCACAAAGCCATCTCTCCATCCCCCTTGAGGACTCACTTATTCATAAGAGAAATTGAATAGAATCTCTTTGAGGAAAACTTCACCATATATGCATATCACAAACTACATAAGCAAACACATGGGGCATAGAGAAAAGTATATTCATAAGCTAAGATGATATAACCTTTAAATTGAAACCTTATTCATAAGGCAAAGTAATAGAGCAAAACAAATCTACCAAATATCCAAATGTTTGACAGAATAAAATAAATTAATATCATGTGTTTATTCTTAAGTAAATCATTTGTACTTTAAGATATCTCTTTGGGGGAATTTATTTTCTTTGGTCCCAGGACAGTTTGATAATTAACTCCCATATGTCTGCAATGAGATAGCAAATTTAAACATCCAATTAAATCATATAAGTAAAATTAAATTGAATAATCATTTTCCAAGGGGGGGGAGGAAAGAAATCCATATAGTTACAGAGAGGCAAACACCTCCATATTGCAATCTCACATACAAGTACATATGTAAGACAAAACTGTCAAATCACAGACACAGACTAACAGCTAGACAAACAGACATTCACACTAAATCAACAATTATCATAAATACCAGTAAACAAAAAACTAAAAGAACACAAAACATGATTATATTAAATCCAACTGTACTCTTAGATAATTTAAGACAAATTGGGTTTGTTTTGTTTTGTTTTGTATTTTAATTTATACAAAGATCTCTGTGCTTGTAGTATCTAAAAGAGTAGAAGGAGAAAAAAGAAAAACTTGGAATAGTCAGCGTACTCAGTGGTTCTCCTGCAAGGAAGCTGGCAAACTCAACTTGTTCTCATTCACCTTAAAAGGAAATCCTGGGATACTCACGGGGTTCCCCATTCTAGCCTAGAGCTCACTTATCCGAGGCTGTCATTTATTTGTCATTGGGCCTTCCTGTGACTTGGGTTCCTAATGTTTTCTAAGTATCCCTGAGAACTTTCAGCATGGACTTGCAGTGTCTCTTCATCACAGTTCTAAAGACACAGTCAAGTAGAAAGAGCAGCTGTGCACATGAGAACCCAAGGATTTGAAATTCCCTATTTGGGGTTCTTTGAATTTGTTTTGTTTTGTTTTTGAAACTCGGTTTCACTAGGTAGCAGTGGTGGCTTGAATAAGAATGGTCTCCACACACTCACATTTGAATGATTGGTCACCAGGGAGTGACATTATTTGAAAGAATTAGGAGGTGTGGCCTCATTGGAAGAAATATGTCATTGAGGTTGAGTTTGGGACTTCCAAAACCCATTCTAAGTCTCTCTCTCTCTCTGCCTGCCTCTCTCTCTCTCTCTCTCTCTCTCTCTCTCTCTCTCTTCCTGCTGCCTGTGGATCCAGATGTAGAACTCTCAACTTCTTCTCCAGCACCATGTCTGCCTGTGTTGCCATGTTCCCTTCCATGATGATAATGGGCTAAACCTCTGAAACTGTAAGCCAGCCCACATTAAACGCTTTCCTTCATAAGAACTTCTGCAGAAATGGTGTCTCTTCACAGCAGTAGAACACTGACTAAGGCAGTAGCCTCGCCTGGAACCTTCCTATGTAGACCAGGCTGGCTTCAAACTCACAGAGATCTTCCTGCCTTTGTCTCCAAGTGCTAAGATTAAAGACCTGGTTAAGATGGCAATTGAGGTAAGAAAGAATAGACTCAGGGTTGGGAAGGTAGCGAGATGCTTGGTTTGTATGAACACAGCCCTGGTTTTGATCCTCAGCACTACATTCACATAAACCAAAAGAAGAAAGAGACTGGAGAGATGACTCAGTTGTTAAGAGCACCAGCTGCTCTTCCAGTAGACCTGGCTTCAATTCCCAGCACCCACACGGCAGCTAAGAACTGTCTGCAGGGGCTGGAGAGATGGCTCAGCGGTTAAGAGCACTGAACGCTCTTCCAGAGGTCATGAGTTCAAATCCCAGCAACCGCATGGTGGCCCAAAACCATCTGTAATGATATCTCTGATGCCCTCTTCTGGTGTGTCTGAAGACAGCTACAGTGTACTTATATACATAAAATAAATAAATAAATCTTTAGCCGTGCAGTGATGGCGCACGCCTTTAATCCCAGCACTCGGGAGGCAGAGGCAGGTGGATTTCTGAGTTTGAGGCCAGCCTCGTCTACAGAGTGAGTTCCAGGACAGCCAGGGCTACATAGAGAAACCCTGTCTCAAAAAACCAAAAAAAAAAAAAAAAAAAAAAAAAAAAAGAACTGTCTGCAATTCCAGTTCCAGGGAATTTGACACCTTCTTCTGACCACATTGGACACCAGTCAAGCATATGGTGCACATATATGCATGTTCAGGCCAAACACTCATACACATAAAATTTTATATATATGTGTGTGTGTATGTGTGTGTGTGTGTGTGTATGTGTGAAAAAGACTGTTCCAAACAAAACAGAGCTTTGGAAATCCATAAAGATGCTGATAGAACCATTGAAAAGTGCCCAGAAAAACAATTCATAGAAAAGCCGAGCCAACTGGAGCTCCAGCCACTTGGCCATTGGTGGGGAGGAGGGGAGAGGTGGAAGGGAGGGACAGAAGTCCCACTCAAAAAGAAAGCCAAGTGGCCCTGGTGAGAACAGTCCTGCCTTCAGGGGAGCCCATGTCACTCAGAAGCCTCAGCTCCGGATGTGGATTTTGTGGGTCCTTGCTAGAAAGGTCAAAAGTGTAGAGGACTCTGAATTGTCACTCTATGTGTGACTCTGAGGGCAGCATCCAGACATCCTCTTTAAAAGAATCACGTTGTTTAAAGTGAGTTACTCTGGGGCCTGAAAACAGGAAATAACAAGACAGGAAGCCTAAACGTAAACTGCCACAGCCACACGATGAGAGACAGTACTAGAAGTCAGATGTGGGAAGCTAGAGGGATAGACCCTTTAGGCTGAGAAGTGCAGGCCACAAGAAACTCCTAATAAGATTGCAATATACCCACCTTACTGATGAGAAATAAGGATATTTTATTCAAGGCCAGCATTGCCAGCCATAGCACTTGGCTGGGTAGTTTTATTGTCAACCTGACACAAGCTAAAGTCATGTGAGGAGAGGAAGCCTCAGTTAGTAACATGCCCTCATAAGATAGAGCTGCAGGGCATTCTCTTAATTGGTGATTGATAGGGAAGGGCCCAGACTAATGTGGGTAGTGCTGTCCCTGGGCTGGTGGTCCTAGGTTCTATAAAAAACCAGGCTGAGCAAGCCATGAGGAGCAAGCCAGTAAGCAGCACCCCTTCATGCCCTCTGCATCAGCTCTTGCCTCCAGGTTCCTGCCCTATTTGAGTTTCTGTCCTGACTTCCTTCTATGATGAATGGTGCTGTACAAATATAAACCAAATAAACCCTTTCCTGCCCAACTTGCTTTTTGGTCAGAGTGTTTCATCGCAACAATAGAAACCCTAACTAAGACAGCTACAGACGATGCTTAAGGGAGTAACATACACAAAGAAGGAAGACACATCATCTCAACCTTGAAACTAGAGGAAAGAACAAACTTGATGAGAGGTCTAAATTTAAAAAAGAGAGCTAGGAAAGAACTCATCATGTCTAGAACAATAAATAAGCAAACCCAAACATGAATAAGAAAGGAAGCGAAGAACAAATAATAATTCAACAACTTGGAAAACGACCACCAGAACTACAGGAATTACTAAACATCTCTTGATAATCTCCTTAATGTGCTGAGCATTGTAGCCCAGCCTTTAATTCCAGTTATCTGGGAGACAGAGGCAGCTGGATACCTGCGAGGTCTCAGCCAGCCTGGTCTATGTACTGAGTTTCAGGCCAGCCAAGGCAACACAGCAAAACCTTGTTTCGAAAGTAAAATACGACAACAAAAAACCTTAATCGGACATGGCTTCAACTCATCCATAAATAGATTCAGAATAGTTTAGTAGACTAAAAGTCAATTTAACTACTTGCTGTCTCTGAAAAATACACTTCACTAACAAAGACATCCACAAGCAGACTCAAGAGAGTCAATCTACCAAGCCAATGGAAGCTGAAAACAAGCTGGTACGGCCATTGTGATATTTGATAAAGTCGATTTCAAACCAAATTTAGTTAAGAGAAACAAAGAAGCAATCTCCAGTGCTAAAGGCAATGACTCATCGGGATGATATAACGACTGTGGGGCTGAGAAGATGACTTAGCAGGTAATGTTGCAGGACAAGCATGAGGACTTCAGTTTGGATCTCTAGTGCACATATATAAAGCCTAGCATAACTGTGTGGGTGCCTTTTACCATTGCTGTGGAGGAACAGACAAGGGATTAGAGGGTTGCTGGGGCTTGCTGTCCACCTGCTCAGCTCCCAGTTCAACGAGAGACCATGTCTCAAGGGAATAAAGCAGAGAGTAGCAGAAGATACCTGACATCCACTGTGGATTACACACATATAACAGGTAAGTGCATCTGTACACATATGTGCATGTGCTATAGGCACAAGCACACACACATATGTGCATACACACACACACATGCACATACACACACAAACACACACCCACACAATGGGAGGGCAAAAGGAATACAACACTTGTAAGTTTATATGTATGAAATGGTGGGACTTTCGATCTGATAAAATAAACACTAGTGGCTATAAAATATCAGATAGATCATGACACAATAACAGTGGGCGACTTCAATACCCAACTTTCATGTTTAGATATGACATCCAAAATAAAAAAGAAGAAACTTCAAAGTTAAAACCCATAGCAGATGTCAAATGGATTTTAACAGGTAACCACAGGATATTCATTCAACTGATACGGAAGACGCATTCTTCGATCGGACATGAAACTACCTCTAAAATAAATGACATTCTGGGCTACAAAGCAAGTATTAACAAATACAAAGAGTCAAAATAATGTGGTTTTTATCAGGTCATAGTGGAATTAAACCAGAAGTTGATAGAAAGAGAAAGTACAGAAACTACACAAATAATTAGAAATTGGAAATATACTTTGGAATGATCCACTGGGTCATTGAAGAAATCAGGAAGGAAAAAAGGTTCTTAGAATCAAATTAAACTAGAAATTTATGACTTGCTGGCGGAAACCTCTGCCTGAGCCGCCAGGAGTCAGTAGCCAAAGAGCACCAGAGAGGGGTGCCCTCCCAGGAGCCTGGAAAGGCCGTGAGTGGGGTTGAGGGGAGCAGCACCTCTCACCCAGACATGCCCGGATCTGCCGGGATCCAGGGCCTGAGAACCCAGGGACAGAAAAACTGTGAACTTTCCCGTTTACACCTGTGCCGGGGGACCTCAGCCTGGGCTACAAGGCTCCACGTGAACAGGGAATCCCAGAAGTGCTGACACACCTTTGGGCACAGGCAAAACCACCACTTCTGGATCAAGAGAGACCTTTACAGAACCTTTGGGGCATAGGAACCAAGGGACAGCTGGAGACTAGATCCTTCTGATTCCATTCTGCACCCCAGAGCGGACCCTGAGGGACAGCTCTCCAAACCCAAACACCTCTCAGAGAGAGCTGGTCTTCAAGGAGTACTGACACAGAGGCCTGCAGGAGGGGCAAGCCACAACCGGACAGAGTAAGATCAGCTAACATCAGAGTCAACAAGATGGCAAAAGGCAAGGGTAAGAACATAA
>JAPYYD010005521.1:0-12038 GCA_028551405.1 Uromys caudimaculatus | reverse complement strand
TGTGGTACATCTACACAATGGAGTACTACTCAGCTATTAAAAACAATGACTTAATGAAATTTGCAGGCAAATGGATGGAACTTGAAAATATCATCCTGAGTGAGGTAACTCAGTCACAAAAGAAGGAACATGGTATGTACTCACTGATAAGCGGATATTAGCCCAAAAGTTCAGAATGCCCAAGTTTCACTTAACAGTATCCGCTGGACTGAGAGTGAGATCCCAGATGGAGGAGTTGGAGAAAGGTCTGAATGAGCTGAGGGAATTGCAGTCCCATGGATGGAGCAAGAGCGTCAGTGGGCCTCACCCCCACCCCCCCGGTTGTCCTGGAGTTTGGACCACCAACCAAAGAATACACATCTATGGATTCATGGTTTGGACCACATATGTGGCAGAGGATGACCTCGATGGCCATCAGGGAGAGAGGAGAGTCCCTTGGGCCTGTGGATGTTAGAGGCCCCAGTAAAGGGGATTGTCAAGGCGGGAATATGGGGATGGGTGGGCAGGTGGGTGGGAGGTGGAATTCCCTCATAGAGGCGGGTTGGGGAGGGGATAGGGGGTTTTCAAAGAGGAGACCCAGAAAAGGGGAAACATTGGAAATGCAAATAAAGTATCAAAAATAAAAAAAAAAATAAAAAATTTAAAAAAATGTACTAAGGTCTTACTGTGACTTTTTCTTCATAAACTTATTGTGTCATTAATCTGCTTATAAGAGAATATGATTATTTATTAACTAAATGCTAAGAATTTTTAAGCATTCTGCATCACCAAATGCCTATTCTTATATTTCTACTTTCAGAACATCTTCCAAGCTACATGTGTCAAAGTTAATGAATTTGATTTTAAATCTGAGCAAAATGGCAATCTAAATAAGATCCAAAAAATGAGAGTACCAATTGATTCACCAAGATAGATGGGCAAGTGTTGGGGGCTTTATCCCTTGAAGAATTGTAAGGCAGTCAATGGTTGTTAAGAGAGGAAGAATGAATCTCCTCCAAAGAGGAGTCCCCTAATAGGTTAGACAATTCCAAAATGTCAGCTCTAGACTCATATGAGCAAATTAAATGATCTCAGTAGGCTGCATTTATAAATTTATGTACAAATTCGTGTAGCAATTATAATTATAGAATAAAAAGACATAAATCTTAGAAATAGGAGGGACATTGGAAGGATTGGGGAGAGATTAAAAGGAAGAGAGATCTTGATGTAAATACAATATTCATATAAAATTCTCAAAAGTAAATTAAAATGAGACTTACTTATAATTATTACCTGTAGAATAGGTTAAATAAAAACTAAACCCCTTTTTGTGATATTAAAAGGTAAGCATTCTTGAGCTTGGACCTGATTTCTGCATCCTAAGATGCTGAAGAAACCTGATTTTACCCAACTAGTGCAGAATTTCCTGGTTTGTAGGTTAGAAAATATTTTTTTTCTTGCCAATGATGTTTTGGAAGCTAAATATACACCAGGTATGATAAAAGTACATGGAATAAGTATAGACATTAGCTATGATCATTGCATCTACACCTTAGTTGTTGGCAGTTCTATTTCCAAGATGAAATCTTAAACTTTCAGAATATTCCATAGATACAAAGCTATCTTTTAGTTTGAGTTTTAGTAGGCTGAACACTCTGGTGAACTTAGTCCTGTGCTCAAAACAATCTTTGCCTGGTGTCTAGATGGAAATTTTACAGTGGTATGTAGCAGGCAAAGGTCTTAGAAAACAATGCCTTAAAACTCAAAGGTCATGGAAATGTTCAAGTGTTTCCAAAAAGTCCACTCTTGAAGAAAATAATGGGAAACCTTTTTAATTTTTTTTTTTTTTAATTTCAACATAGGCCAATGCCTTTGGGTTATAAGACAATCTCTTGTAATTTCTATTTTGATCCATTCCAGGTGACAGACATCCTTAGGACTCTTTGAAGTAGATTTCATATAATGATTTAATTTCCTATAACATTTTCACTAAATTGAAGCATCTGTTCAATTTCACAGACTACAGAACACACTGTGTGTTTTGGGAGGTGAAGATGCGTAAGTAAAGGGAGACAGCTGAGATACTCTGTCCCATGAAGCGGGAGACATGCAACATCCTTTGTTCCCTGTAGGTTGGATAAAGAAATTGGAATTAAATCTTACCACAGCATTTTGCAGTGTCTCTCATACAGGACACATGGCTCAATAATTCTTGAATAGGCATATACAACACAAAAAAGTAAAAGAAAATGAAAGAGGAAATAAAATTCTAAATAAAATGGTGGGAGCCTTATGAGACACTGCTCAGAAAGATTGATAGATACAATGTCCATTCTTTGCTCTATCAGATTCCTGTTGCTTCTAATTGAACAAAAAATGTAGAGGTGGGAAGAAGATGCAGTTTAGTTGTAGAGTATTTGCTTAGTGCACACGAAGCCCTGGGTTCCTAGTAACACATGACCAGGCATGGGAGTGTATAGCTGAAATTGCAGAACCTGGCGATGTAGACAAAAGGATCAAGAGTTCAAGGTCATCCTTGTAAGTTCAAATCTAGTCTGAAATACAGGAGACCCTGTCTCAAAACAGCAACAAAAGTGAAGAGCTAAGTACTCACTTGATCATGAATCCTGAATTATAGACCCAACTGAATTTCCAGCAGGATGTGTGTGTGTGTGTGTGTGTGTGTGTGTGTGTGTGTGTGTGTGTGTGTGTGTGAATGTATACCTTGGTAATGTGGGTTATGAAAAACGTGAAATGCCAGGGAGGGAAAACAGGAGTGGGTGGGTGGGGGAATACCCTCATAGAGGCAGGGGTTCAAAATGCTCAAAAAAACATTTGAAATGTAAATAAAGTATCAAAAAACAAACAAACAAACAAAAAACAACGTGGCACTCTAAGCTGTCAGGACACTAAAGATCCTATTAATAGTTCCCTTGGAGGAATCCATCATGGAAGCTCCTGTTTTATTGTGCCTTCCATAGGGGCATTACTTAAGGCTCAGGTGGCCTCTCTTCAGAGCCTATGTGATTTATGCCTCCTGGGCAGCAAGATTTTTTCTCTTGACATCTATGAGGCAAACACTGTTCTGAGAAACAGCTTCTTGTCTACTGCCCCTTTTGATAAGGTGTCCACACAAGATTTTCTTGGCAACCCGGGATGCTAAAGCAAGCTAATGAAAATACAATGCATTTGAAGTAGGAGCACTTTGGTGACAGACCATCTCACTGCTCAAGAGTGCCACTTTGAAAACATTTCATGTTTACAAAGTTTTGAGGCAGAAAACAAGTTAACCATCTTCTTTAGAATTTTCAGAAACACTAGTAAATACGTTTAGTATTTTCATTTTATTATTTAGAACTTACTTTCCTATTTCAATTAATTATGACATGATATATTAAAAATTAAACTTGATTTTGTATGTGAAATCCAAATGGTGTTTAAGCAAAATAGACCCAGATACTAACCACCATTTCTTAACATAATTAATGATATCTAATGGTGACTTTCTATGATACATTAAGAATCTTGTTTAAGATAATGTTTAAGGTTTATTCTTCTTCCACCTTTTCATGTAGGTGAGATTGAAAAGAACCCAGAGACAGCATTTCTAAAAATGCTATTTGTATTTAGATTTGGTATCTATCACTCTTATATAATATTAAGCCTGAAGAGTGACCTGGATGTTCTAATTGGGATCTTTTAGCTTAACTGTGTGATGTAAACTGATGAATGGCACTGACATGATTCCAGAGGAAAACTCTTGATTTGTCTTTCTTAGGATGTTTGAAGGAAGATAGTAGAGAAAGTATGGTGATTTGAATAGTTTCAGGCCCTTATAGATTCATGTGTTTGAATGCTTGGCCATTGGGAGGGGCACTATTAGTAGGTAAGGCCTTACTGGAGAAGGTATGGCCTTGTGGGAGGAAGTGTGTCACTGTGTATGTGGGCTTTGAGGCCTCCTATGCTCAGGCTCTGCCAGTGTGGAAGATAGTCTCTGCCTGGCTGCCTGCAGAAGACTATCCTCTTCTGCTGCTTGCTGATAAAGATGAAGAACTCTTGGCTCCTCCAGCACCATGTCTGCCTGCACACTGTAATGCTTCCCACCATGATGATAATGGACTAAACTTCTGAAACTGTCAGCCAGCCCCAATTAAATGTTTTCCATTATAAGAGTTGCCTTGCTCATGGTGTCTCTTTATAGCAATAAAATCCTAACTAAGACAGAAATTGGTACCAGGGACTGTATAAGTTGTCATATGTATGAGTTGTACTTGTGTCATAGACCTGACTATGTTTTTGTTTGTAGACTTAGGGATTCTGGGGTATTATTAGGATAGGCATGTTTTTGTTCAGAAGAAAATGAACCTTGGGAATGTGGATTACAAAATCAGTTGAACAATTTAAGTAGGGCTTAATGGGTCATCCTAGTAGGATGGAAGATAGTCGTATTGAGGGTGATTTGAACTGTGAAGGCCTGGCTCAAGAGGTTTCAGAAGAGAAGAGTTTTAGTATGTGGCCTAGAGAGTGTTCTTGTTATGTTTTAGGTGAAGAATGGGGCTGCTTTTTGGCCTTTTCTAAAGAGACTGCTTGAGGCTGAAGTGAAGAGATTTAATTTAATTGCACTGACAAAGAAAATCTCAAAAAAGTCTAGCATAGACTTTGTTTTATATTTCACTCTTATGAAAAACATTTTGATTAGGCATAGCAAGCTTCAAAAGGAAAATACAAAAATGTATGGTTCAAATATTAAAGGGGCACTAGAAGGCAGAATGGAGCTAAATCCTGTGTTCAAGGATATTAAATGGAATTAAGGGAGTGGTGGTCTCAGGGTAAAATTCCACCAAGCTAAGATTATTACTTATGCATTTGCAGTTGTTAGGTATCATTATGATCTGGATATTGTTTTCATTTGGATAAAAGGAGATATGATTGCATGTCAAATTTACAAGTGTTGGATTGTGATAGCTATTCTAGGTTGTCAACTTGACTATATCTGGAATGAACTACAATCCAGAACTTATAAAGATATTGTAAAAAAGAATTAAAGAAAAGCTTAGGTCCAGCTTTAAGCCCAAGGAGGTAGAGGCAAGCAGATCTCTGAGTTTAATGCCAAACTGGTACAGAGCAAGTTCCAGGCAAAGAAAAGTTTAGGTCCAGGCCTGATGGTGCACGTCCTTAATCCCAGAAAGCAGGAGACAGAGGCAAGCAGATCTCTGAGTTCAAGTTCAGTTATAGAGCAAGTTCCAGGACAGCCAAGATTAAGCAGTGAAGGAAACCATTGAAAACAGAAAGATGGTGAAGATGCAACATAACAAAGGGGCCATGTTCCAGCCCCAGCAAGTGGCAAAACATGGCAACTTTGTCCATGTGGCTCTGACTTTAGAGTCAAGAATAGAAGGGGGCAGTTGATGCCAGTTTGCTAGAGCTAAGAAATTGGTGGTTATTAAGAAGAGACCATTGTCACTGAAGTGAGATCTTCTGAGAAGTGTTTTCTGAGAGCACAAAGAAACTGTGTTTCATAGATAGACATTGTGCTGGCAGACAGATTTGGTAATGTATAAGAATCACCCAGGTAGTACTGGTTTTGAAAGGCATGAAGAGATTATGGAAAGCATCTGAGACCTGGCACTGTAAGAGTCCAGGAAAGGCCATTAGTGAAGGTGAAGCCTCAGTGTCAGTTGAAGGACAAAAGGGGTCATACACAGCATTTGAGCTTGGCACAAGGAAGAGAGTCTATGAGAGGCTATAGGTAAATGTGTGGCATAGTTGCAGCAGAAGACATGAGTGTTTTGGAGATGCCAGTACCATGGGATGACCAAGAGGGGCAGCAGCATCAGTGGAGTGGAGTCAGCCAGAGCCTAGAGTGCTATAGAGGGCAGAGCTGGAGAAGTGACCCAAGCTCTTTGGAGGAGCCCAGATATTGGAACAAGAAGCTGTTCCTTAGAGACCCTCAAGTTGCCTTAGAGACCCTAAGATGTTAGAGATGCCAAAGCCATGGAATACTTGCCCAGGAAAGCTGCCAATGGGGAGTGGAACCAACCCAAGAAAAGGAATTGTGTTGCAGTCAACATAGCTGAAAGGAGTTGGACATCAGATATGGAAATACAGAGTTTGGAGTTTATCCATCTGATTTTTGGTCTTATTTTGGTCCAGTATTTCCTCACTATGATGTTTTGGAACGGTAATATATATTCCGTCATGTTGGAACTATGTGATCTGGGTTGTTTTTTTTTTTTTTTTTTTTTTTTTTTTTGATTTTTGAATTTTATAGGGATTACAAGTAAGAGATTACACAAATCTCAGAAGAAACTTTGAAATTTGAACTTTTAAACATTGTTGAGCCTGTGATAGACTATGAGGACTTTTGAAGTTGGATTAAATGCATTTTGCATATGTTATGGCTATAAGCCTATTGGGGCCATGGAATGGAATGTTGTGGTTTGAATAGGTTTAGCCCTCATAGATTCACGTGCTTGAATGCTTGGTCATAGGGAGTGGCACTATTAGGAGGTGTAATGTTATTGAAGGAGATATGGCCTTGTTGGAGGAAGTATACCACTGTGTAGGTAGGCTTTGAGGTCTCCCATGCTCAGGTTCTGCCCAGTATGGAAGATAGTCTCTTTGCGGGCTGTGGATCAAGATGTTGAACTCTCAGTTCCACCAGCCCCAAGTTTGCCTATGCGCTGCCATGTTTCCTACCATGATGATAAATGGACTAAACCTCTGAAACTGTAAGCCAGCCCCAATTAAATATTTTCCTTTATAAGAGTTGCCTTAGTTAGGGTGTCTCTTCACAGGAATAAAACCCAAACTAAGACAATGGACTAAATCTCTGAAACTGAAAGCCAGCCTCAATTAAATATTTTCTTTATAAGAGTTGCTGTGGCCATGGTGTCTCTTCATTGCAATGGAACCCTAAGACAAAGAGGCAGCCTAAAACCATGGCATCTGAGCAGTTAGAAGACTAAGTAGGTATTTGCTCCCATTACTGAAAGATGATAGGTTTGGGCAAGGCAGAATGTCTCATGGGAGCTTCTAGGAAATACATAGTACACATGTGAAAGCCAGAGTATCAGGCACTGTGGGCACAATGCTTGCAAGGGTCAAAACAGAATGTGCTATGTGCACAGATAATCCATGTCTAAGAGCTTGGGGATGTGTTTACTGATAGCTGAGTGCTAACTGTCTCTGTTACCCTACCCTTACCTGAGTCTCAAGACTGGAGAACTGTCTAGAAGTAAAATTGAGTGAACTACTTAGAAAAGGAACCATGAGAGGACCATTGGAAATTGTTAGAGGTGACTTTAAAAAGTCATTAGCTAGGGAAGTCATTGAAGAAACAGTAAGGAGTGGAAATTAGAAAACTATTTATATATCAATTACGAAACTCAAGAAGACTATAAGAAAACTATGTGAACAAGCAAAATAAATGACAGGCAGAGCATATTTTTAAAAGTTTGGACATTTTCTCTATAGGTAAAACAGTGTGGCATCATATTATATTGCCTCACTTACATACTCATAGAAATCTAGACATACAAATCTGCTGTGAATGTGCTCCAAATACCAAAGGTCAGAAAACAGTGCCTTCCACAGACTGCAATATTCAAAGACCACAAGCTTTCCAGAGTTGCTATAATTACTCAAGATCCATTTTCTTATACAAATTTTACAAAACCAAAAACTCAAGATTTAACAAAAATTAATTTTTTATTATGTTAGATTATTTTTGTTAAGAATTAACTAATATTTTAGAGATAAAGAATATCACATTCTTAAAAATTAGAAACAAATACATAATTTTTTCTTTTGAATTCAATTAAATATTTACACGTAAATAAACTTTACTGAAAGATGTATTTCACTTCTTCACCACAAGAACAAGAAAAAAACATTATCAAGGGTCACCAGAAGGAATTCTAATCAATGGTGTTTCATGGACCCTCCACCTATCTACTCTTTTAGAACAAAATCTTTTCTTGATTTTATTAATATGAAATCCAGGGCTCATCATACCTAGATTTTCTGCAGCATTCCAGCTGAAACAAAGCAGGGAGTGCCTGTGAGAACCAGGTGAGGCCAGATTGCCTGCTCCTCACCACAGATTCTTCATTGCCTCTCTGCACACGTTTTCTTCACAATCAATAGGACATATTTCACTGTGGCCTCAGGTAATTTTCTGGTACTTTTAGGAGAAGTAGCAATTTAATAAAGCAAGAAGAATGGAGCAATTATTTTGTCTCTATTGGCAGTGTCAGCATCCTTACTTGAGGCTTTGTATGTATCACTCCATGTCATCTCCAAAACTCAAAGCCATCCTCATGAAGCTAATGAGTATGATTACTGTGACTTCTCATGTACAGAGAAGGAAGAGTCATTGCCTTAAACACTTATAGCCCACAGCTGTCAGTATAAAAGAAATGGGTGGATTGTATTATCCTTTGTCTCATCACACCTCTTTATAGAAATATGCAACTCTCAGGGAAACTCAACTCAGTTTAAATATAGTGGGACAGATGTGAAGAATAGTTTGAAAAAGTCACAGTAGAATTGAAAGGTGGCAAATATCAACTTAAGAAACTGAAGCTTGTGTGCGTGTGTGTGTGTGTGTGTGTGTGTGTGTCTGTGTGTGTGTGTATGAGAGAGGGGGGAGGTGTGTGCCTGGCTTCTGCACCCACATGCACCAACATGAACATATACACATAAATATAAATAAACATATATATACACACAGGAGAAGATTACTTAGACAGATTGGAAGGGGAATGAAGTCACACTGATTGAGTATAATCATCTTCAAGGTTTTGTTTATGGGTACACTAAGAGAGAGAAAGAAAAATCTTTTAATAATAGGTCAGTGTTTTAAACTACATGAATTTAATTTTAAGTTTGAATTATCCTTTAACATGACTAACATGGCTAGAAATACTAAGGCCAAGTGTCAGAGAAACTCTTAGCCCCTCCACTGTATAAATGGTAAATCTAGTCCAAAATAAGCTTCTCCTGTCATAGATTTATATGAGACCCTGTGTCCTTCTATTTCTAGAGTAATTTTGTAAGCAAAGCTTTTAGTAGTTGATATTAATCTATGGCATAAAGGATCCAAAGACATTATTTTGTGAGATGTTTAAGATGAACAATGGGAGAGTTTGCTAATTAAAACTCTTAGATGGCTATGTTTCTTGATAATAGTTCATGCAGTTCTTTCTGCTCTCTCTGGTAGATGGCTGTGTCATTCTGACAAGGTCAGTGGCCCTCATTTAACTGATTGCAAATGTTTTATCACATCTTGTACTTCCAAGAAATGTTTACTGTGCTGGTTCACAACTTATTCTTGACATCTACAGGCTGTTTGGAAGCTTTTCCTTTTGTGCTTGTGGTACAAATGAATAATATCACAGGATATTTACATAGGCAGAGTAATTTTCATTACAGTTATTCAACTTATAAACATACATGCATTACTGGAAAATATGAACGTGGTATTTGTATTTCTTTTTCTGTCAATTCTAGTGGTAGAATTCTGGGACTTAACAGTGCTAGGCAAGTGCTCTATCACTGAGCCTTATCCCTAGCCCCATTTTATAGATTTATTCTTTGAAGATTTCATACATGTACTTATGCATCTTTATCATATCTACCCCATACTTGCACCCTTCAACTCCCCCCAAGACTCTCATCTCATCTCTTCCATAACTTTATGTCCTGCTATTAATTTTCTTTTTAAAACAAACTTAGTTTAATTACTGTTGTCTCCATGTGCTTGAGTGTGAGGTCATCCAATGGGGCAAGAGAAACCTTTCAATACCCACAGTTCTAAAGAAAAGTGACCCTCCTGCAACCATCAACTGCCAACAGCACCTCAGCTGGGGTTAGGACCTGAGGAGACCCTTTCACCTCCATGCAGGGATTTTAGACTAGTTTGATCTTCCACAGGTCTTGTGTAGGTGACCACTGCTGCTATGAGTTCATGTATGCAATGACCATGTCATGTCCAAGGACAGCATCTCACAGATCTCCTCTCTATCTTCTAGCTCTTACATTCTTTCCATCCCCACTTCCTCCTTGTCCCCAGACTTTGCATGGGGGAGGGTGTTGATACAGCTGTACCATTTATGATTGAACACTCACAGTTACTTATTCTTAACATTTTGAGTAGTAATGTCACTACACTAACTACTACTCTCTACAACAAAATGCTTCACTGATCAAGGATTGGGGCAGCAAAGACCCACAGAGTTAGAAGGCAGTTTGACAACTTGATCATTTAGAAAAACACCTTCAATAAGGTGTATGACTTTCCTAGCAATGGGTTTTGACTGTGTTTACATTACCAGGCATGAATTCCTTCCTGTGTCCTAATATCAAATGGAGAGAATAGTTGGCTATACCATAGTCTTGACCACCAGTGGGCACACTTGAGCACCTGATCATTATTTTAGTCTGGATGGTTCATGGCTGGATTAGACTACTGAGTCATAGCCTGATCTATAGAAATAAAAAATATTTCAGATATTATCTGTAAAATAAAATTAGAATATTCTGTAATATGAAATTTTCCTGGCATTCTAAATGTTTATATAATTTTCTAGCTTTTCTATAAATATTCATTTTTAAGTCTATAAATTGCATTTGATACCTGCTCTCCTATGGATTGGCACAAAGAAATTCAATAGTCAAAGTGATTATATAATGATATATTATATTAGAGTGGTATTACATGATAATTGTACTTTTATTCTTTTCCTGACCATCATATTATTTTACAGAGCTGATGAGGATTATATCAGAATTATATGAATATAAGAGAATATATATATCATTAATATGTAATATATATATGCACATAATTATTCACTGAATTGCTGTCCTTTTATCTTTTCTTATTCAATTTGTAAGTGAAATAAAAAAAAGTAACTTTATAAATGTTTGAGACAAAACATTAACCAGGATAAGAAAGGTTGGTTGTGGGTTAGTGGAGCATCTCTGTAAATCTGTATGGAACATTGTGTATGGTATCTTGCTAAACATACAGTGTCAATGAGAAGAGGATGAAAGAGCTTTACACTTTGACCACTCCATTCATGTAGAGAGAAAAATGGGAATTTACCAATTGTTCTGAACAACATATGGAATGGCCTCAGACTGTAGGAAACAGGCCTTTCCATGTACACCAGTATTTGGTCAGGTAAGAGGTAAAGCTGAGAAATCAGACAACAGCTGTTCTATGGTGGGTGCCACCTGTAGCTGTCCAGCAGCCATGGATGAACTGGGTCTATCTGAAAGGGGAGCTGGAAATGAAAAAGGGATGGGGTGCGAGAGAAGAATGAAGCCAAGACAAAGTTTCTGATCAAGGCTCCTGTAGGAAATTGCAAATGCAGGGAGGCCAGACTGGCTCCAGCCAGGTTGTAAAACCAACCTGGGTTTGTTAATCCTACTCAAGGCTGGGGGGAAGGGCACAGTACTGGACTTTGACAGAAACATGACAAATATTTTTTTTTCTCCTTTTTTATTTTTGATACTTTATGTACATTTCCAATGTTTCCCCTTTTCTGAGTCTCCTCTTTGGATACCCCCTGTCCCCTCCCCAACCCGCCTCTAGGAGGGAATTCCACCTCTCCCCCCACCCCCCGTCCATCCATCCCCATATTCCCACCTTGACATCCCGCTTTACTGAGGCCTCTAACATCCTCAGGCCCAAGGGCCTTTCCTCTCTCCCTGATGGCCATCGAGGTCATCCTCTGCCACATATGTGGTCCAAACCATAAGTCCATCAATGTGTATTCTTTGGTTGGTGGTCCAAACTCCAGGAGGACCGGGGGGGGGGGGGTTCAGGCCCATTGACTCTCTTGCTCCCTCCATGGGGCTGCAAATTCCCTCAGCTCCTTCAGACCTTCCTCCAACTCCTCCATCTGAGACCTCACTCTCAGTCCAGCGGTTACTGTTAAGTGAAACTTGGGCATTCTGAACTTGTGGGCTAATATCCGCTTATCAGTGAGTACATACCATGTTTGTTCTTTTGTGACTGAGTTACCTCGCTCAGGATGATATTTTCGAGT
>JAPYYD010005520.1:0-12039 GCA_028551405.1 Uromys caudimaculatus | reverse complement strand
AACTTCTGGGGGAATCAGCATCCCTTATCTCAAGCTTTACTACAGAGCAGTAGTGATAAAAACTGCATGGTATTGGTACAGTGACAGGAAGATTGATCAATGGAATAGAATTAAGGACCCAGAAATGAACCCACCCACATATGGTCACTTGATTTTCGACAAAGGAGCTAAAACCACTCAGTGAAAAAAAGACAGCATTTTCAACAAATGGTGCTGGTTCAACTGGCGGTCTACATGTAGAAGAATGCAAATTGATCCATTCCTATCTCCCTGTACAAAGCTCAAGTCCAAGTGGATCAAGGACCTCCACATAAAACCAGATACACTGAATCTAATAGAAGAGAAAGTGGGGAAAGTCTCCAACACATGGGTACAAGGGAGAGGTTCCTGAACAGAACACCAATGGCTCATGCTCTAAAATCAAGAATCAACAAATGTGACCTCATGAAATTGCAAAGCTTCTGTAAGGCAAAGACACTGTCAATAGGACAAAACTGCAACCAACTTTACCAATCCTATGTCCGATAGAGGGCTAATATCCAATATATACAAAGAACTCAAGAAGTTAGACTCCAGAGAACCAATAACCTTATTAAAAAATGGGGAACACACCAGGCAGTAGTGGCGCATGCCTTTAATCCCAGCACTTGGGAAGCAGAGGCAGGTGGATTTCTGAGTTCGAAGCCAGCCTGGTCTACAGACTGAGTTCCAGGACAGCCAGGGCTACACAGAGAAACCCTATCTTGAAAATCCAAAAGAAAAAAAAAGGGGGGGGGGTAACAGAGCTAAACAGAGAATTCTCAACTGAAGAAACTCGAAGGGCTGAGAAGCACCTAAAGAAATGTTCAACATCCTTAGTCATCAGGGAAATGCAAATCAAAACAACCCTGAGATTCCACCTCACACCAGTCAGAATGGCTAAGATTAAAAACTCAGGTGACAGCAGATGCTGGCAAGGATGTGGAGAAAGAGGAACACTCCACCATTGCTGGTGGGATTGCAAGCAGGTACAACCACTCTGGAAATCAGTTTGGTGGACCTTCAAAAAATTGGACATAGTACTGCCTGAGGACCCAGCTATACCACTCCTGGGCATATACCCAGAAGACGCTCCAACATGTAATAAGGACACATGCTCCACTATGTTCATAGCAGCCATATTTATAATAGCCAGAAGCTGGAAACAACCCGGATGTCCCTCAGCAGAGGAATGGATACAGAAAATGTGGTACATTTACACAATGGAATACTACTCACCTATTAAAAACAATGGCTTCATGAAATTTGCAGTCAAATGGATGGAACTTGAAAATATCATCCTGAGTGAGGTAACTCAGTCACCTAAGAACCAACATGGTATGTACTCACTAATAAGTGGATATTAGCCCAAAAGTTTCAAATACCCAAGATTCAATTCACAGACCATATGAAGCCTAAGAAGAAGGAAAACCAAAATGTGGATGCTTCAGTGTTTCTTAGAAGGGTGAACAAAATGTCACAGGAGGAAATATGGAGACAAAGTATGGAGCAGAGACTGAAGGAAAGGCCATCCAGAGACTGCCCTACCTGGGGATACATCCCATATACAGCCACCAAACCCAGACATTATTGTGGATGCTGGGAAGTGCTTGCTGATGGAATCATGATAAACTGTCTCCTGAGAGGCTCAGGCAGAGCCTGATAAATACAGTGGTGGATGCTCGCAACCAACCATTGGACTGAGCGTGGGATCCCAGATGGAGGATTTGGAGAAGGGACTGAAGGAGCTGAGGGGATTTGCAACCCCATGGAGGGAGCAACAATATCAACTTGCTAGACCGCCCCCCAGAGCTCCTGGAGACTGGACCACCAATGAAAGAATAGATATGGAGGGACCCATGGTACTGGCCACATATGTGGCAGAAGAGGACCTTATTGGACATCAGTGGGAGGAGAGGCCCTTGGGCCTGAGGTTATTAGTGTAGGGGAATGCTAGGGAGGGAAGGTGGGTGGGTGGGGGAGCACCTTCATAGAGGCAGGGGGAGGGGGGATGGGATAGGGGCTTTCCAAAGAGGAGACCTGGAAAGGGGAAAACATTTGAAATGTAAATAAATTAAAAAAAAACTGGGTTTGAGAGATGGCTCAGTGGGAGAAGACACAGTAGAAGGTAAGAACCAAATATGGCTAATTGCCACTAATTTCCTCATTAATGGCATGGCACATAGGCATGCATACATATAGCCACATATATAAATTTGATAATAATTATTTTAATAAAATTCCATTCTTATCTCCTTGTACAAAGCTCAAGACCATGTGGATCAAGGACTTCCACATAAAACCAAATACACTGAAACTAATAGAAGAGAAAGTCAGGAAGAACCTCGAACACATGGACACAGGGGAAAATTTCCTGAAGAGAACACCAATGGCTTATACTCTAAGATCAACAATTGACAAATGGGACCTCATAAAATGGAAAAGCTTCTGTAAGGCAAAAAACATGGTCAATAGGACAAAACAGCAACCAACAGACTGGGAAAAGATCTTTACCAATCCAGCATCCGATAGAGGGCTAATATCCAATATAAACAAAGAACTTAAGATGTTAGACTCCAGAGAACCAAATAACCCTATTAAAAAATAAGGTACAGAGCTAAACAAATAATTCTCAACTGAGGTATACCGAATGGCTGAGAAGCACCTAAAGAAATGTTCAACATCCTTAGTCATAAGGGAAATGCAAATCAAAACAACCCTGAGATTCCACATCATACCAGTCAGAAAACTCAGGTGACAGCAAATGCTGGCAAGGAGAAAGAGGAACACTCCTCCATTGCTGATGGGATTACAAGCTGGTACAATCACTCTGGAAATCATTCCAGCGGTGCCTCAGAAAATTGGACATAGTACTACCTGAGGACCCAGCTATACCACTCCTTGGCATATACCCAAAAGATACTCCAACATATAACAAGGTCACATGCTCCTCTATGTAACCCAGTCACAAAAGAACACACATGGTATGCACTCACTGATAAGTGGATATTATCCCAAAAGCTCACAATACCCAAGACAGAATTCACAGATCACATGAAGCACAAGAAGAAGGAAGACCAACTTGTCCTTCTTAGGAGGGGGAACAAAATATTCAAGGGAGGAAATACAGAGACAAAATATGGAGGGAAGACTAAAAGAAAGGCCATCCGGTGACTGCCGCACCTGGAGATCCATCCCATATACAAGCACCAAACCCAGACACTAAGGCAGATGCCAAGAAGTGCTTGCTAACAGGAGCCTGATAGAGCTGTCTCCTGAGAGGCTCTGCCAGAGTGTTACATATACAGAGGCAGAAGCTCCATTGGACTGAACACAGCGTCCCCAATGAGGGAGCTAAAGAAAGAACTAAAGGAGCTGAAGGCATTTGCAACCCACAGGAAGAACAACAATATCGACCATCCAGAATCCCCAGAGCTCCCAGGGACTAAACCACCAACAAGAGTACACATAGAGGGACCCATGGCTCCAGCAGTGTACGTAGTAGAGGATGGCCTTGTTGTGCATCCATGGGAGGAGAGGCCCTTGGTCCTGTGAAGGCTTGATGTACCAGTGTAGGGGAATGCCAGGGCGGGGAGGCAGGAGGGAGTGGGTGGGGGGAGAACCCTCAAAGAAGCAGGAGGATGGGGGATGGGATAGGGAGTTTCCAGAGGGGAAACTGGGAAAGGGGATAACATTTTAAATGTAAGTAAAGTAAATATCCAATAAAAATTAAAAAATTAGTTCAACACTACTTATGTTAGGTTCTAGGGGTTCCAGGTCAGTCTGTCAACATAACACCAGATATCTAGTTCAGATCCTAGAATTATGAAGAAAAACAAAGCAAACCAATATAAAACAATGTAGCCTACTCTTTAGTGAAGGAGTTTGAATTCCTTAAGTGCTGCAAATGACTTCTAGCTTGCATAAAGGTAAGGATGAAAAATATAATGGACCAGATTATTGTCTCCAATTTCTATTATGAAGTATGTAACAAGGAACAAATGTTGTAAATTATTTCCCTGTTCCATAAGTAAAAATGTATACAGATATTGTATAAATAATACTGGTATTTAGAAAGTTTTTATTTCTGAAAACTACACTTATTAGAATAACCTACATATTGAGAAAGTCAAGGGAACACTGTTTATGTTTCTGCAGTGCCAGATCCATCGTGTTCTGTGTTTACATTATCTAAAAATACACTGTCAAATAGGAGCTTCCCAGTGCTTGTTAGTCTTTTGAAAGGTCCCCAATTAAATGGAATTTCACATGAAGTAAGGAAAACATGAAGAAAAAAGATCACTGAACCCCACAGTTTGCTGTGCTTCTTGTGTCTATATTTAGTACTGCATATTTTCACATTGCCATTTTTTGATGTCCTGCAATTCTTTAGCATTTTAAAAATGTTTGTGACAAGAGCTGGAGCTAATAGTTTAGACTCTATAACTACCAATATATTTACAATGTTATGAAGGAAAATGTAAAATGAGCCAAAAAAAAGAGAGAGTACTAGTCAAATAAAATGTACCAATCAGTTATTAATTGAGCAAGCTTTTATTAGGTATTTCTTAGCTTTTGAAATGTAAAAAGTAGAGGTGAATGACAACTAGTGGACCATCCTCTTAAAATGTTTGTTCAGAGGCAATGTATCTTTCAACAAGGAACTCAATAGCAAATACAATGTGCATACAAGCAGTATTCACAGGCAGTGTAACAACATGGCATGGGGCAAAGAGAAAGACCCATATGTGGGATAATTTTATGCCAACTTGACACAAGATAGAGTCATCTGAGGAGGGATGACTTAGAAAATTGCTTCCAAAAACAGGCTCTAGGTAATATCCTATAGTGTATTTTCTTAATCAGTGATTGATATGGGAGTGCATACCATATTGTTGGTGGTGCCTCCCATGAAGTGATTGCCCTGGGTGTTATATAAAATGCAGGCAGGACAAGCCAGGAGGAGCAAACTAGTAAGCAGCACTTCTCAGTGGCCTCTGCATCTTTTTCTCTTTCCAAGTTTCTACCCTATTTGGGTTTGCACCTTGACATTCTTCAGTGATATGAAAGTGTACACCAAATAAACCCATTCTTCTGCAAATTGTTTTTTGTTATGGTATTTCATCACAGCAGCACTGACCCTAACAAAGAATGCCTGGATTTCTTCATCAGCATTTCTATTATCACCAATCTAGGTTGTTTTTATTTTTTTATTTTGTCATTATGCAAAACACAGAACCCTGCAAGCAAACTGAACATTATTAGTACCAATTTATGCTAATGATGGCCATTTGTTATGTTTCAGAGTGGCGGCAAATTTATTTTTATAATATTAATTGAATTTTTGTCTTCTTATTTTCTTTTACATTATCAGGTACACTAAATTAGGAGGCAATAGAGAATACAGGGAGTTTATAAAGCCTTTGTACATTCTTCTTTATGTATGTCATTTTTCTGATAAAATGACAGCTGTAAGGAAAAAACAATATATAGCACTTCAAAGATGGTTTATGTTACAACTTTATTTATGATACTTTTGTTAAGAAACAGTAAGGCATTACTAAAATACACACAATGATATATTTTCTTTAATATTTTATAATTTTAAGGGCATGGCATTCATCACTCATGTAGCTTTCTTATTCTGAAACAACTACGAAAGCCATTGATCTACAGTGTTCAAGCTAAGACACACACACAGGCACACACACACACATATAAATACAAACACACAGACACACACACATATAAATACAAACACACAGACACACGCGCGCACACACACACACACACACACACACACACACACACACACACACACACACAGAGAAGAGTAATAGAGAGACAGAGAGATTACCCATTCATAAACACTCATACTTAGAGTCCCTAAGAAACCTAGTCATTTCTCAAGCCCATTTGAGTAATAGCTTCCCCAATTTCTCATGGGCAAGCTGGTCTTGGGGTCCTCAGCAGGCCATGCCTATGTCAAAAGACAAAATCACTCAGGATGTTACTCGCTCAGAGCTTCCTCTGCTTACCATATTAAATCAGGATTGATGGAGATGATAAAAAAATAAGAATATAGGGAGACCAACTTCAACAGAAGCAGATGGTCCTTGATTTAAACCAATGACAGGCAGCAGTCTCTGTGTAGGAATGGAGACTGTGCTCCAGAGTGTAGGGTCTTAGAGATTTTATAGGGCAGGAGGAAATTCTTGGGGTTGAACATTTCATTTGTGGATTTATTTCCTGCATTTCTATGTTCATAAATTCTAAAGAAGTTTGCTACCTATATGTTGACTCCCTTCTTGGAGTTTCCCTGCTCGTAAATTCTAATGGAAGTTCTTATACTTTGGACTTGCTTTTTAGGTGTTTCCTAGCTACTAATTGCCTGCAGATGTTATCAGTCTGTCAGCTTTCCTTCATGGAACTTCTCAGTTTGCCTGAGGTTTTTAAATGATTAACTCTTTACCCTACACCTCCCATTTCTTATTTCTTAGATGTTCAGGATGATTCTTCACACTGAGTCCAGGGGTATTTTGCTGCAATGCTCAATACCAGACTGTAATGATAAGATGAAAGATCATAACAGAAGCTATTCCCAACAAAAGTAAAGGAATTTTTAAAATAAGTTAAAATAATTAAATCTTTGCATTAATCAAAGATAATGTTTGCAATAGTAGCAGGAGAAACCATCTAATCATAAGCATCTTGCTTTTCTCAGATGTGCTACCATAATTGTTCCAAATCATTACTATTTTTATTATGGGACCAAGCATCCAGGAGATAGGTCCCAATCATTTTCTGATTATATCTCAACTTATTTACAAGTTATCAAACAGATGTGCTGGCAATCCATGAGCTATATTAAGTACTATCTAAATCTCAGGGCTATAGCCAGTAGAGAATTGTTGAATTGAGATCACTGGAGTTAAAGCAGTTAAGTCTAAAAACATAGGGTGTTATTCAATGTAACCCTGTAGACTTCTCTAACTACACTTACGTGTACAGATATGTTATTAAACATTTCAGAAATATAGTCACTCTGTTACTCCCAATCTCAGGAATCTTCATACCTGAAATGAGGCTCTTTATTGGACCAAAGTGTCTATTCTTCACCTTCAGAGAAGATACAAATATATTCTCCCCACTAAATTGTTAGATATCTGAGACAGCATGAAGAGACAAAAAAAAACAAAAAACAAAAAAACAAAACAAAACAAAACAAAACAAAAAAAAAACAGAAAGAGACCAGAATCTGACCTTCAACTATGGAACTGTGAGTAATTAGTGCTCACACCAAGAGAAAAACCATTCTCCCATGGGAAACTGAGTGATCTGCCAAGTGCTGAAGCTGGCCAAATCATTTACAGGGAAAAAAATGAGTGGCTTCGAAATGAGGAAGTTGTTACAGCTGTAGGGGACTATATGTCTCTTCCTCCTGAAATTGTTTGCCCAAGGCGAGGCAGACTATGTTGAAAGACAGTTTGTCTCAACATACATTCCTTTCTGTGTTTACCTCTAAGCAAGGACATCTGTAATCTCATAGGAATCCTGTTTTATGAGACAGGCACTCTATCGCACACTGGCACAAGAAATGGGTCAAGCTATTTTCCCATTATAACATCTTTCCACAATACATTGGATTTTACTCACCAATGCTACAGTGAGCTGCACTGCGCTGCAGTGAGGTCATCTTCTGTGAGATTTAAGTGTTTTAATGTAAATATGGCTTTGTTTAGAGAATCACTGGGAAAGGGGTATATAAGCAGAAATATAAAAGCATTATGGATATCACCTAAAGGTAAATGTAGGTTTTTTATGTTTTTATGTGTAGTATAGGCACCAGTTTTTTAAATATACCATTTGGCCGATGGTTCCCCAACATCCCAGTTTGGCTCTCCAATTGAAGACATTGAACAGGAGCAGCATGCAGAGACTCTACTACCCACCATCACTGAGTCATTTAGGAAAGCTTCAGGGCAAATTGCTCAACTACTGATTTAGGCCACAGGAACCTTTTCCTGGACACCAAGGGCATATCTCTGGCTGCAATAGTTTTTTGTTTGTTTTGTTTTTGTTTTGATCCTACTTCAATTGTTTCCCAAAGTCTTCATTAACCTTATCTCCCATGGTATCTTAAAATATCTTTCAAATGATCAACATGTAACTGTCCATCTCCAGACTTTATTTGTCCTAACAATAACTTTCAAATATTAACATATAGCAACTTATCTTTTAGAACTACTTATACCAAGTATTATAATATTGATGAATGATACATTCCCTTCCCTTTTCCTTTATAATTCCTTTCTCACATTTATGGTTTGCATGGTTTTCTCAGGAGTGGTCCCCCAGCTGTCTATATGTAAGTTTTAATTCTAGTTCTCTATAGCTCAAGTAGTCACTTCAGGTACTACTTGCTGTGTCCTGCACTCCTTGGTCATGAAACCCTGGCTAAACTGTGGAAAGAATGAAAAAAGGAATTTAAAAATATAAAACATCTGTCTATTTGCTGCATTGAAGAGGATCAGATCTACATGCTAAAAAGTGTAATGTCTACCTTTATGGTTATCACATGTATCTTACCACACTCTTCTAAAGGGTTGTTGGGTCATGGACACAATCACAACACTAAACACTGTAATATAAGAGAGATCACATGGAAACACTTTAATACCTGTATTTCCAGTTTAAAAATCTCAATGAGCCTGAGTTTGAAATGTCAGAATCTTATCTCTGTGAAGACTTCTCTTGTCACTGTTCTGCACAGACACTGACTTTTCTCTTGAAGAAGTTCACACTCATCCACAAGTCTCCTCACTGACAAAATAGATAGGCTTACAGGGGTCTCTAGTTTCATTTTCTTGCTGAAACAAAACACTCTTACCAAAATCAAGTTACAGAAGGAATAGGCTTTGTTTCTGTTTATAGGTTAGGATACATCCTTCAGGGTTGTCAGTGCAGGGAGTCAATCAGAATCTTGAAGAAAATAGCATGGAGGAACACTGGTTGCTGCTTGCTCAGATTTTGGCTCAGCTACCTTTTCGATACAAGCCATCTAACCAGTGAATAATACTGCTCACAGTGGGCTGGGCCCTCTTAGAACACCTAGCAAGGCAATTCTCCACTGATATGCCCACAGACAATTTGAACTAGATAATTTCTTTCTTAGATGATGATGGTGTATGAAGTTGACATTTACAGATAAATGGAACAGAATGCATTTTTCTACATTTCTATACACTAATCATAACTTTCTTCCTAGGCAGTGATCATTTTAAGCATGTCTGAAAGCTGCAGAATTATTTGAGTGAATATTTGGGTTGACTTAGTAATATGCCCTCAAAACCTTAGTAAGTTGCTAATCTTTATTTTTCTATATGCTGTTATCCCTTATGCTTCCTCATCTGATTTTTCATGTAACAATGACCTCCCTGTCCTGTCCAGTCATTGTTTAGAAATCTGTTTCTTCCCATGTGCATTATCTCCTACTTATTTCCTTTAGTTAAAATAGGCAGTTACTATAATGTTCTAAAATATCATATTATATTTTGTTGATCAAAGTCCCTAAACTCTTACATTTCCCAGAGTTTTAAGGCTATGAATTTGAGGAGTCGGGTATATAACTAAATAGAGCCATTACAAACTCAAATACATAAGGTCTTATGTTTTGACAATATTTTCCTTAAACTAAGTTCCAGTGACATATGTTGCTGGTGATAGTTATAGTAATCTTCTTCTTATGTGACATATTTCTAACTTGTTTCTGTTCCTTACTACTTTATTTTTTCCTTTGCTTTTGTTATAAAATCACACAATCTTTTTTTTATATTGGAATAAAATCTCAATGTTAAGATTAAAAAATAAGAAAGTTGTTGCTCATTTAGTTCAGAATCTTTTAGGATCATCATGGAGGGCTCCATCTTTTCAAGTTATTCATGTGCACAGTACTATTTCTTATCAGAATTCTTGTTATGATCACATTTAAGAGATAACTTTGACAACTTGAAACACTCTATGAATATCAAGGCTGTTGTACACACACACACACACACACACACACACACACACACACACACCAAGGAATTAAAAAAAAATCTCATAAAGTACTTTCTGAAGAACACAGAGTGAGCTGCTAAGCAAGTTAAAATGATTTGAACAAGAAGGGATACCTGGAAAAAGAGTTTTCCTTAATTATTTCTTTTATTTGTTGAGATTAAAATACCATTTACCCCTTCTTTTCCTGCCTCCAACCCTCTCATATATCCCCCTTGCTCTCTTCAAAGTTGTTGGCTGCTTTTTTCATAACTTTTGTTACATATTTCTATCTATATTTATAGCTATACATATGCATGTGTGTATATATTTCTTTTTGTGTGTATGATTTTCTAAATACAAATATGCAACTGACTAAATTTGTATACTGTTACTTGTATATATGTATTCAGTGTTGTCCATTTGAAATTAGATAACGAATTGGTCTGCTCTTCTTACGGAAGAGCTATTTTCTTCCTCTCGGTATTCCATAGTTGCTTATACTCTGTATAGAGCTAAGGCCCCCTGGGCTTTTAGCCACACACTTTACCATTTTTATTGTTATTGTACTTGTTCAGATTATATTTTCACAGTAATGCTGGTGAGACTATAATGATGTAGGGGTTTTAGTGACTATAAGATTAAAATACTCTAAGGATTCCTTTATGTGTATTGAAATTCACAGCTTGAACTTCACTAAAGAGATTAAAAAACCAAAACAAGGAATAGTCAGTCTTTATTCTTATCATATTGTGCTATGGTGAGGAGAGAAGAAAGGGAGAAGTTGATCTTGAAAACTTTCAAAGTTTTCAGCAGTGACATTTTAAACCTGGAGTCAAAATCTTTGCTACAATTCTCTTCTATCATTATAGTTGTTTCCTTAGCATGCCTTTCTTGCATAAGAGAAAAAGCATGTGAAAACTAGGATGTGTTCATTTCAGTACTTCAAACTCCTTAAACAAACTGTTCTCAGAAAGTATTTAAGTGATGTTTTCTGTGGGAAATAAAAATCATACAGAAGAATATGAAAATCATGTTTTCTAAATGAAAAAATATAAAGCTACAATGTTTCTTCTCTTTCTGACTTAACATGGTTTTCCTGAGAGTTGGATATAATTAAGGATAAAATAAAATTTGTATAAATAAATGAATAATTGGAGAAATATTAAAACTGGTATGAGAGATCAGTTCTATTAGCAAATATTTGGCATGACATAATGTGACTACTTCTTTTGGAAGATAAATTTAGTAGCGAGAAACCACAGAATTTGGCATAAAATCAATGATTGTTGACATTATTTCTAAATTGCTTCTTTGTGATACTGGACATATAATTAGTGTGAACCTTATTTTCTTCCAGTTTAACATTCAGATTATGTTATTATGAAAAATCATGAAGTGATATTTCCTGGATTATATTATATAATTATTTTAGTTTCTTTTTTTGAATTAATAATTGTTTATTTAAATGATAAATTTGTCAATAATTAGAGAACATAAGATAAAAGATGTTTCTCAAATTTAAAAAAATCATGGAATAGAAAACATAACAGATACCACAGAAATAAAAGATCATAATATATTACTATGAATTACATATGATGATATCTCAACAAATTATATAATCTAGAAGATGTTATATTTTATGGATATCAAATATGAAATAACACAAATCTGAACTGACTGAAAAACAGACACTGGATTGATAATTATAATTTCCTATTATAGAAAAGTCCAGGTGGGCGGCCGGGAACCTCAGCTTGGGCCACAGGGCTCCACAGCTAATCGGCGCCTGAACAAAGATCCCTCTCAGGAGATCGCAAGACCCAGGAGAGGGCCAAAGACACGCCCCACAGCTCACCAGGTACTGCCCCGAACCCGAGAGACACAGGGACCGAGATCAGACCTGGTGCCACAGCTCTCCAAACCCAAACACCTCTCAGAGAGAGCTGGTCTTCAAGGAGTACTGACACAGAGACCTGC
>JAPYYD010005519.1:0-12039 GCA_028551405.1 Uromys caudimaculatus | reverse complement strand
CTCACAGAGGCGGGGAGGGGGAGGGATAGGGGGTTTCCAAAGAGGAGACCCAGAAAAGGGGAAACATTGGAAATGTAAATAAAGTATCAAAAATAAATAAAAAAAGAAAAAAAAAAAGAAAAAAAGGCTGAGGGTGGTGAGGTGGGAGGGGGTGAGTGGGAGGGGGAGCACCCTCATAGGAGCAGGGGGAGCAAGGATGGGATGGGGGGTTCCAGAGGGGAAACCAGGAAAGGGGATAACATTTGAAATGTAAATACATAAAATATCCAATAAAAGAAATTATAAATAAAGAAAAGGAAAAAAGACTAAAAAAAAAAAAAAAAAAAAAAAAAAGACTATGTCTCGTCTCAGAAAACCATCCCACACCACTGGCAATCCCCACCTGTGATTTTTGTCCCAACCCAGTAATCTTTTAGTTCCTGTGGATGTGATGTTTCTGACACTTCCTATGACGAAGTCTCATAAATGTGGTCTTTTGTGTCAGATTTCCCTTGCTGATCTTAATCTGTCACATTTTTCTGTGTTACGTTGTGTACCCGTACTTTATTGCTTTTTAACGGCTGAGTAAGTTTTTACTGTGAGGTGGGATGGGGTGTCCTGCACCCGGTCATCAGCTGATCGGCACTGGGGGGTTTAACTTTCGGGTTAACATCTCAGCCCGTGATTTAGATGGAGCTATCTTTTTTATTATCTTGGGTGTATACCTAGAAGTAGAATTTCTGGATCAGACCGGAATCCTATGTTTAACATCTTGAGGGGCTGCCAAGCTGCTTTCCAAAGTGGCTGTACCATTTCACAGTCTCACCTTGGATGGAATTTTAACAGATGCAAACCTTGTTTAATGAAATTATCTTCGACTCTTTACAGTTGGCACTATGAAACTAGGTGCTGCCAGACTTCCTTGGGGGCAGGCTAGGCTACACTGTGTACCCTTGATAGATGTCACTTCTTCCTCCTATTGGACAGACTCTGTAATTAGGGTAAGGGGGTTGGGTTGACAATTCCCACACAGTTGGACTGTCCTCCTCCTGAAGGCAGGGATCCACTTATTCACCCAGCCACAGGCCCCGCTGAACTCCCTCAGGCAGGCCTGTAGGGCTTGGTCTGGCCTGTGGCTGTGAGTTTCCGTCAGAAGAGCTGACCTTTCCACTCCAGGAAGTGAGCGATTTAGCAACATTCTTAGCACATGAATCATCTCCGCCAATGACATCTACTCCTCCTCCATCTGCTGAAGAATTTTATCTCCTTTCAAAGTCACATGAGGAGGCTCTCTGGTGTATATTTCACATACAAGCTGAATGCTATTTTATTTTTAAAAAGTAATAATATTATCTAGATTTGGCAAGCATTATAGAAAAGTTAACCGGGGGACTAATACCTGGCTTCTTCCCCATAATAGAGCACATTTAATAGATCTACAAACTCAATAGCTCAGCATACATGACGCCTAGCAGCCTTCAGGATCTGGCTGGCTTGCTGTTATTCTTAAGAATGCTAAAGAGATATGAAGTTTTGTTTCACTCATTCACAGTCTTATTTTTCATACGTAACGAGCATACTCCTCAGCAGTGGTCCTCAGCTCTCCACCATCTTCAGGGGATAGAACTGGGATCATGGGCCAAGAATACTACCACATCCATGTTGAAATAAAGAATTAAATATTCGAAAGCAAGACTGTCTTTCATGGCTCCACACCTGGTTGGCTAGTCCCCCCTTTTGTTTTTGTTTGATTGGATGATTATTTGGTCTGTCATTACCCCCCTTCTCTGTCCTTGACTGCAATGTATTCCCTAGGGAGGAGCCAGATTGAGGGACATTTCTGTGAGCATGTTTGTCTCGGTAGGAAGCTGACACAGACAGGAAGGGTGGGCACCAAAGATGTCTGAGCAGGGAGCAAAGTCTTTGATTATTGAGGATGAAGATCTTGGGGGTTCCGCCTGAGTCTTTTTTAATCAGGATGGCACTAATGATAATGATTTGGAGGTTTTTTTTGTGGTTGATTTGCTTCATCCCCCCCTAGCCAGTTGCATTCGGCTCACTTCCCCTCCTCAGACTTCCCGTGCTCTCTCCAATGCTGTTACAACTAGGATACATATATCCCTGATCAGCCATGCATTGTGTTTTGAGTGTTGAGCTAGTGAATTTTGTCTTAATGGAAAAAAATCTTTTAATATAGGACCTATCAGGGTCATTAATAATTAATATCAATCTGTAGCTCAGGGACATCTCAGAGGAATCAATATAGTAAATTAGCATTACCACAACCCTAACAACAAAATATTTTTAGGTATTATTTAACCTTAGAAAAGCTTGCATCTTTACCAAACTAAATCAAACCAAACCAAACAACAACAACAACAACAACAACAACAAAAATCCTCACATGCAATTTACTTCATTTTGTATTTACTGTATTAAAATAAAATCCTTTTAAACAGTGTTTTCAAAGCCAGGAGCCATACAGGCAAATGAGGTTCTGAAAGCTCTGCAGATGAAATGGCTGGGAAGGCTGAGCCCTTGTTATCACGGACGAGACTCTGGGATGGCAGAGAGAATAAAAAAGAAACAGAAACACAGCAGTATACACGTTCTAGAACAAATCTCCTTGCTCCTGACCTACCCTATTCTTAAGAAGGAGGTGGAGACAATTCTCCCTCCCTCCTTTCCTTCTTCCTTTCTTCTCTCTCTCTTTTCTTTCTTTCTTTCTTTTTTCTTTCTTTCTTCCTCTCTTATTTTGAGAGAGGATCTCACTACGTTGTAGCCTTGGCTCATCTGAACTTGATATCTAGACCAGGCTAGGCTGAGACTTACATAGATCCACCTGCCTCTGCTTCCTGAGTGCTGGGATTAAAGGTGAGCCTCACCATGCCAGGGTGATAGTTGCTTTTGGAGTTTACGTATCCACGTCAGAGTCTGCCCAGGCTTTGGGCTGGGATGGTAAACGTTGGTGTCTCCATCTCATCTTCAAGAGAGTCTTCCTTTCAGTCTTCAATGCTGTTACATCTGCACATGGCTCCTGTTTTCTTTGTGATACATTAGACAGGGATGTAGAATCCAACTGACAAGTCCTGTTCTGACATCGCTAAATCTCCCATTTGCCCTGGTCCCTCTGCCTCAGTCATAACCCTGCCATTTCTGTCCAGCCCCTCCTTTTGGAGCAATCTTGTCAATCAGGAGAACTGTCAGTTGTGTGTCTTTGAGGCCTGGGGCTTGCAGAAGATACTCTCAGGACAATGTGCAACTGTCACATGTGATTACCAAGTACCCCAAGCCCTGAAGTTAGAGAGGGAGGGTTACTGGCCTAGGAAAGCTGGAGAAAATGAGAGGGGAGCCTTCCATTTCTAGGAAGTCAGATTTCCTTGCTAAAGAGCACTTTCCCATTGTCACCCTTCATTCTGAGAAAAATCCACTGTGTGCCACCATAGGAGTGAACCTCACAGGTTTCTGTCTGACTGTGAGAAACCTTTTGGCTCCCGTGCAGAAAGGCTTGAGAACAAGTCCACACACTCCCTCATTAGAGGAGCTGGCTGCAACCCCTGGCTGGGGACAGTGGGAGCGTGAGCCATCTACCACGGGGCTTTTCTGGGGAGGTGCTTAAACTGTGTCTTCAAAACCGAGTGACACCATCGGGGTAGACAAGGGCAAGGGCCATTCCCAGACCAGAGCAGGAAGATGAGAGTGAGTGTCCAGGCAGAGACAGGGCTCAGTCCTGGGACTCAGCTTAATTGCTTGCTTCCTTCTCAAGTCTGAATCAGGATAGAAACTAGAACACTCTCAGGCCAGAAGCAGCTTCCTCTCAGGTCTCAAAGTAAGCCATAGCCACCCAGAGCTTCAAACCTCCCTGGGAGGCCCCGACTCCCTCTGCTAAAGAGGAGGAGAGCTTTGATGCTTTGCCTGCCTTTGATGCAGAGGAGCCTCACATAGTTGCTTGCCTTAGAGGAGCTCACACATTGTCATGGCTGTTGTGCAGAGAGCCCTGCTCCTTTCTGCAGCCAGCCGACTTGAGGGGCACATGCTCGATTGTCTGCTTTCTGGTACGCTGATAAGTGACAGAGTGAAATCTTTAAAAATCACAATGCTCTCCACCCCTCACCCTCTCTGGGTGACAGTTCTTGGCTCAGGCTGGTTGCCTTGGACTGTTGGAACAAAATACGTCAGAGGGACATAGAAACCACATTGCTCATGACAGTTTAGGGACAGGGAGCTCGAACATCAAGACTTTGGCAGATGTGGTGTCTACTGGAGTGTGACAGAGGAGAGAACTTCTCATGGTGCACTTATACTGTGGAAGGGACAAGTGATCTGTCTGGGACAAACACATTAGTCCCATCCCTTATCTGCATGATCTGGTGATGCCACAGATTCCTCCTTCCCGCCTCAGTCACTTTAGTTGAGTTTCCATGTAAGGATTCAGAGGAACAGAGCTGTCTGGATTGCCCCTAGTATTTCAGATCTTCCTCAGATACTTCACTGATACTTGGGGGTACTTCTACTCCCAGGCATCTGTGCTAACATCTCTCCCCAGCAAACCCGACTCCTTGTTCCAGAGGATTTCCAAAGAGGTCCCTTTTTATCCTCCATGTGTCTTGAATGTTATGTGATGTTTCTTTGTTCTCAATGTGCCAAAGGCTGGTGATTTACACGTGTATCATGCAGCCTGGCTAAGAGGCCTTCACATGTCTTCACACAGAAGCCTACCAAATTAAGTCCTCTAGGTCTTCTCCCTTCCCCATTCTGTCCCGTTTCCTGAAGAGCAGAGCTTCTCGTGGCAGATTGGCTGTGCCTGATGCTGGTCACCAGTTGTTTACCTGTCCCCTGGAAGTCTCATCACTTTTCTGAGCACGTTCTTCCTCGTCTAGGAAAGCCAGGGCGATAGCTTATCATGAAGAGTCGAAGAAACAAAATGTGCAAGACACATGGACAGAGGTGATACAAAGTGGCGCTCAGTGGTCATTAGCACCTACTTTTCCTTACCTTGAGACAGCAGTTCCCTCTAGACCATGTTGGCCTAGAATTTGTGATCTTCCTGCCTCAGCCTTCTGGGCACTGGCATTATAGAACTGGCTCACAGAACAATACCTGATGTTAGCTATCATATATGCTCATAGGACGATACTGTTGTTTGTTTACAAATCGTCTAATCTGTTTGTTCTTTGCGATGTGGTCTTCTGTACTCTAAACTGGCCTTGTATTTATTATGTGCCCAAGCCTGGTTTTTCAAATTCCTGCTTCCACAACGGAAGTGCTGAGATGGGAGGTGTGTGCCCTATGTCTGGCCCGCTGATTCAGCTATATGACATTGGATAATATAACATTACTCAATAACCAAAATATGGATTCCTGACAGTAAGCAACAATATACATTAACTTATAACTACACTGAGTTAAAAAGTGAAAGATTTGCCCCCACACCAGAGCAAATAGTAGCACGTGGCTTCTTAAATATACAACCTAAACCAGCATCTAATGACAGAGGGTAGAGCAGTGACTGTCTGGGAGGGGGCGAGGGGGAGAGCAGAGGGATGGTGGGCAGGGACTGCAAAAACCGTGGGAGGACTAACTTTTGAGGTGATGATGTGCCTGTTATCTTGATTGTAGTGATGAATGTATGCATATATCAAAGTCATCGAATTATACATTTTGATATGGACTTCACCACTTCCCAATTATGCCTTGATGGAGACATAAATATTAGTAACAAAAATAACCAAACACTAATTTTTTTCTACTTCAAAGCTATCTTTCCTACTGGCTCTCTTAATTTTCACTCAGGGGATCTTAAGCCTTACCCTCTGCCCGCAAGGTCTAGCCTAGGCACGTAGAAAACTCTTCTTCATAAGAACAACAACAGCTACTCTTTGGTGAGCACTTTCTGTTGAAGGGCAGCCCCCAGTGGCTAACCTACACCACCCACATGATGCTTATCCCCCCCTATGTTTAGCCCATACACCTGCCACGCTCAGGAGGACTAGGTGTAGAGAGTTGAAATTCAGATCCATATGTGGTCTGGTCCTGCTAGAGAGGACACAAATACAGGTGCACTTGGTGGAAGCAAAGAATGAACTTCCAGCAGGCTGTACCTGCTTTAGCCCCGTGGTCGGTCCCCACACCTTTTGTTTGGCTTCTTGTCTTGCTGGAGCTCTCATTCCTTTCTGGAGCTTCAGTTCCCCCACAGCGCAGACTTTCTGCTCTGGGTTGAGATTCCCTGTTGCCCTGGTTGGCCTCCTGGATTCTGGGATGGCTGCTTACGGCTTCACACATGGGCTCGTGTGACTCTGTCTCCACTTTGATTCACTACAACTGTCAGATTCTTTAGGTAGATGAACTCTTTGGAGCAGGAAGGGGTGGCTCCACTTCCACATAAGAAACACATCAAAGGCTTTCCTGGGAATAAAGTGACAGAGTGACGGGGCCAGGAAGGAGTTCGGCAGACATTCAGGTGGAATCCAGGCTGAGAGACTGAGTGGTAAAGCTAACCTCAGTCTTGGGTCTGGAGAGCAACGAGGCCATCCCAAGCGCCTGCTCTGTGCTGGGCAAGCAGAACTGACAGGAAGAGAGTGAAGGGTTGAAAGAGCATTCTCTATGAAGCTCTTGAAATGTCCTTCAAGAGGCAAGCTGTCCAGCAGTGCAATGGAGAACTGACAGCCTGTGGCCCCAGGCCAGCTTTTTCCGGGTTGACAGGGATCGCCAGGAGCCCCAGAAAAGTAGGACTTACTGTCTTTTCACAATTGTGTCTGTCTCCCAGATGCCTTAGGATTCTGCCTCTCTCTCTCTCTCCCTTCCCCCTTCCTCCCCTCCTCTTTCCCTGTGCCACCCTCCCTCTCCACAGGACAGAAAAGAAAGAGATTACCAACACTACATGAAGGAGTCTTCTCAGGCTGAGATCGGACCTTCTCTCTAGATATACAGAGGGATGTAGCCCCTCCTGCCCTCCCAACCTTGCAGACATTTCCCAGCCTCTAGATGAACAAATGTCTCAGGAAAATTGACTAATACGCCTCATCTTTCTGTGCACGCATACACACTTGCACCCATCCGTCCATCCAGATGCTAAGTGAGCACATGGTAAACGTGAGAACACACTTCAGTAGCTGACTAGCTCCAGGACTGTTACCACCTGTTGCCTGACTGAATCCACAGCTGAAGGAAAGGAAAGGGTTCTTGGAGGCTGGTGGTGAGCACGAGAATTTAGGAAGCTTTGAGAAGGGCTACTCAAGGCAGGGCTGGGTGGGTGAAGAGGAAAGTGGAATTGGAAAAGGTGTCCGCGGAAGCATCTCAAAGCAGCTATTAAAGTCAGGTGGAGAACCACACCCACTCTTCCTTTAACTTGAAAGCCTCTTTCGCTAGAATTTGGAGACTCTACTATCTTGAATTCTGCCAGATTTGTTTTCTGGACGCTCTTTCTGTGTATCTACTTAGGGAAAACACATAGAACAATGTAATTTAAACAGAAAGAAAACTCAACAGGTTTTAACCACAGATTTAGAGTGGTTGCCTGAGTGTCGTCAACACAGGGAACTTGTGATCCAAGGAACTGGAGTATCTTCCAGAAACAGTGGTTGCAGATGAATGGGAAACTCCCAGCCTTGGAGAGACCAGGATGCTCCGTCACCGATTCACTTTATTTAATAAACACATTCAGGTCTGTAGCACGTGTGGAGGTGACAATCAGACTTGAAGATTCAGGCCTGGAGAGCATACTTAACTTGCAGATACTCCTTATGAGCGATACAGGGGCTATGTGGAATCATTGTCAAGGGCAGGCCACATATTTAAGTTGTTCTGATATGGAGTCAGCTCTTCCCTTGGCTTTTAGTAAAATATTGATTATAACAGAAGGCCCCGGCAGAAGGATGTCTATTTACTAAGTATTTGTAAGGAGCATAGGAATCCATGCCATCTGATGGGTAAAGGTAATTGGCAGCTATGGTTTGATGACTCTATAATGTCTATATTGTGTGTTCAAACAATATTCAAATTAGCAAATGAATTGTTCTTTTTGAAGTTGTTATTGATTCCAGAGATAAAAATTTACCTTTTTTGGGGGGAAATGTGTGTCTATATTTGTAACTTTCTGTTGCTGTGATGTATGATAAGATACCATGACCAAAGCAACTTTTAGAAGAAAGAGTTTATTTTGGCTATGGTTTCAGAGAGTGAGAGTCTCTGGTGACAGAGACAGTGAGACATCTGGCAGACAGTATGGTGGCCACCATGGGTTGTTGTGAGTTAGAATCTTGAACTAAAAGCAGGAAGCAAGAGTGACCTGGAAATGCTACAGAGACTGTAAGCTCTCAAAACCTACCTCCAATGGCACACTTCCCCCAAAGCCCGCCTCCAGTGACACACTTCCTCCAAGGTTCACTTCCTAGTTAGCCCCCCATCCTCAACAGTGCCATTCATTATTGATCCAGTGACATCTGGAGTCAAACATCTGGAGCCTATGGGGCACATTCTTGTTCCAACTATGGCGGCTCTTCATATTGTTCCCTCCAGGAAAATGTGCTGTAGGTTCTCCAAGACCTCGAGTCACATCTTGCCGCTTTATTCAAATCTATACTACATGAAGCTGGAAACTCTTCTTGACAGGAAAACGTGGAAGCGGGTCCTGTGCAATGCTTTGGCAGCCTGTGCTGGAGAGGAAAATATTCATAAGCTGTAACAAAGTCTGGCATGGACTGAAGAAAAGGCAGCAGCTACTGGCTGAGAGACGATTAGCACAGGGAAGTCCTGGGTCCCTCTGTGTGAGTTTGGAGGACGGTTCCGTACTCAGACAGGGAGAAGTTTCCTGGGACCACGTATGTTTCCTGAGCATGAGGGAACGGCAGCCATACAGCCAAGTTAGGAAAAGAACACAAGCTCTGAGCCTTTCCATCATGGCGTTCCTCATCCAGGACCCTCCATGTGGCAGAGCGAGGCGCCAAGACAAGGGAGGATGCTTCAGAAGTCTTACGAAGGGAGGGAGGCCTAGGTGAGGCCTCCTGCAAAAACCGGCAGAAGGAAACAGGATAGGAGAAGCCCCTCTGCTTCTTAATGCTATCTTATGGTCCTCAGACACATAAGTGCGTTCCTGTACACGTGCTTGTCTGGGGAAAGACACTTTTAATTCTGCTCTGATAAGGCTGTGGTGTTGTCATGAACCTCTGGGAAGCTGCCTGAGCCCTGTCCCAGTGACTGTGATTGCTATCTTCCAGGACTGAAGATAGTGCTGGTCAGTGGACTCTAACATGGGGACACCTCTCAGACAACAACAGAAACCTCCAAATCCTTCACAAAGACAAACAGACAAATGAGCAAACAAAATGGTTTAGAGTGGTGGGAGGGCTCTGTAGACAAAGAGCTTGTGCAACCCTGATGACTCGAGTCTGGTTCTTGGAGCCCATGGTAGGAAGAGAGGGACACCTC
This sequence comes from Uromys caudimaculatus, assembly GCA_028551405.1. Classification (NCBI taxonomy): domain Eukaryota; kingdom Metazoa; phylum Chordata; class Mammalia; order Rodentia; family Muridae; genus Uromys; species Uromys caudimaculatus. The sequence continues at coordinate 2,634 of JAPYYD010005519.1, read as the reverse complement.
CCAAGTTATCCTCTGACCTCCATACCTGCACCCAGACATTAACCACCTCCTACCACCCACACTCTGAGAATAAGTAAAATGTTTATGAAGCAGAAACAAGCATTGTGTTCTGTTACACACACCAGCTCCTGGGCATGCGTGACACAGACACAGAATGTGTGACTGTTACAGCGATATCTGATTAAGGCACAATGGAGCCCACAGATGTTTCCTGCTGCCCCCTGATACTGAAACGGCAATAAAAATAATTCATTTATTGAGGCTTGGTAGACCCAGAGTGGCAGGGCTTATGGATGATTCATGGAGCACACAGTCTGGGAGGTCTAGGAGAGTGCCCAGATGCTCTGCCCCCGGGAAGGAGAGGTGTCTAAGATGCAGAAGTGCGCAAGGAAGGTAGGCTTGCCCCACCCTCTGAATTCTGGGAAAGGGAACACATGATGTTGTCATATGATATGGTTATTGATTACTTTAGAGCAAAGAACATGCCCTTGCCTTCGAGTTCTCCATGTTTAGCATGGCGCTTAGGGTGTCAGATAACCAGGTTCCCATGTTGACTAAGACCAAGAAGAGGCTTGGACTCTAAGGAGTAGATATCTCCAAGGCAAGAAGAAAGGAAACAGCCCGGCAGCGTATGAGTAGGTGGGGGACATTTCTGAGAGAGTGGCATGCTGGCCATCAGGTCTGGAGTCTGAAGGTACGGGCACATTCAGTGCAGCATTAGTGGGAGGAGCTTCAGTTTTGGGGTAGCCTGAGTGGGTAGGAAAGGGATGCTGATGGCTTGTGTTGAGTTGCTTCATTCTTGCTGCCTGCTTTAGCACTGGATAGGGCCTCCTATACAGCGATGGAGCTCTGGCCAGCTAGAAGCTGCCTTTTACCTCGGATCTGATACCACAGAAACCTTAAAAAAAAACAAACTGTGTTATTATAAAGACAACCTTGACCTTTTCTTGTTCAAATCCCTACCGCACCCAAGCTCCATCCAGATGTGTCATTCTGTACTTCCCTTCCGGTTGGTTCTTTCCGGTCGATAGCCAGACTGGGTTGATAGTGGATCGAGTTTCCGTCAAGAGCCTCATCACAAGTTCCGGCGTCATTCCAATAGCGAATGCAGGACCGTGTTGCGGTCCATGCTTCCTGCAGACAAATCTCTGCCCAACAGTCCGCTCTTGGGAAGGGGAGAGCAATCTTGTGAAGGGCTGGAGTCAGAGCCCTACAAATAGCTCAGGGGAGCTTAGCGTGGGCCTGGGGAGACTGGAGCTTCCTTTACAGTCTAAGCTTACTTTTCCCTCTTGTTTTCTTCTTGGTGGTCCTTATGGTCCGGGAGATGGTATTACCTGCTTGTTGACTGGTTGATCGATTGATTGTTCTAACTGGGAAAGTTTTAGGGAGATTTTTTTCTATACTTTTACTACCCACGGCAGTGTCTACTTCTTCCCCTTCAGTTCTGGCTTTCCACTTCTGTAGATGCAATTCCACCACTTACGGAATCAGAGCAAGTGAAAAAGGGGACATTATACCAGCACAGCGCTGACTAGGAGCACACACTAGGAACAGCATAAGAGTTCAAAACAGCCAGGGTCACAGGCGCCAGCCTGGAGTGTGCTGGGTTGGCTAGTCTTTTGATAACTAGCCAGCTTCCTCTGGAGATCATGTGACTCTCCTCAGCTATTGATAACTAGCCAGCAGCCTCTGGAGATCACGTGATCCTCCTCACACCTGCTGAAATTACTAGGGTGTTGCTGGGCCTTTGGGATCATTCTGGATCCAAGGAATACAACCTCTGGCCTTCATGCTTCTGGTATTTTTCTACTGAGCCATCTCCTGACCCACACCTGCCAAGCCTCAGTCTCTGCATGTTCATATGAGCTTCGCTCACGTTGATGTAGATGCCTTGTTTATTTTGTGTCCTCCATCGCTTCTGGCTCTTGCACTCTTCCCACCTCCTCTTCTGTGGGGATTCCCTGAGCTCTGACGGGAGGGATTTGATGGAGATACACAATCTAGGGATGAACGTTCTAAGGTCTCACATTCTCTGCATACTGTCTGGCTGTGGGTCTCTGTATTTGTTCCCATCTGCTGCAGGAGGAAGCTTCTGTGATGATGGCTGAGCAAGCTGCTGATCTATGAGTATAGCAGAATATCTTTATGAACCATTTTATCCCTACTTTCTTTTTTCAGGATAATAATTTTTCAGAACAGAAAATAATAGTATTATTTGGTGTACTGTAGGTCCCTGGGCTACCTAGTCTCTGGTTCTCAGTCACCCAAGCAATGTTGGTATGGATGGGTTTTGTCTCCTCACATCAGTTATTGTCTGGGTACTCACCCAAGTTTTGTGCCACCATCGCCCTCGTGAATGTTGTACCTTCTAGCTCCCGTTAGCCTCCTCCGCTCCTTAGCCACTGATTTCTTTGTTGAAGGCAAAATCCCATCATTGTCAATGGCCATGTGCCTATTTTTGTGTTTTATTAAAAAGAAAAAGGAAGCCTGGTGTCCCGCGCGCTATTTGGTCTCGCCAGCAAGAACCCACGCGGACACACGGATCCTTCTGCAGCAAAGCGTTTATTGCATCATGAAGAGGAAGACCCCGGGCCCCAGAATGGTGCTGCTTATATAGCCCTGAGGCAGCGTGTC
>JAPYYD010005518.1:0-12039 GCA_028551405.1 Uromys caudimaculatus | reverse complement strand
GTTTTCTCTGTTCTAAGCAGCGGACCATCTGGCTGTTCCTTTCTGAGCGTGAGAACTTACTTGAGGTTAAGAGCTTGTGTTACACAGATGAACCTCAGCTAAGATGGTGTCTGTTGAGGACTTCTATTGCAGTCTAGCATTCCTCCCAGACTGTTTGAGATACTAAACTTTAACGTCACAAGAGGAGGGACCCTGCTTATCTTGCATAACGTTCCACCCTCATATCTCTGTGTATTTTGTGTTCAGTTGTGTTTTTTGACTATAATCAATGAGTGAGTTAATCAATGTGGCTGAACAAGTTTAACTAGTGGTCTGTGGATCCCTAGAACATATTCTCTAAGATAATTAAATTGTCGGAATTACAAACTTAGAAACAAAACAAAACAAAGCAGAGTCTCACGTAACCCAGGCTGGTCTCAAACCCTATGTAGCCAAGGACGACCTTGAACTCGTGAGATTTCTACCTCTACTTCCCAAAATGCTGTGATTACAGGTGTGTTTGCACTACACTGGATTTATGCAGCGCTGGGGAATCAAACCGAAGGCTTTGTGTGTGCCAGGCAAACATTCTACCAACTGAGAGACACCTCCAGTCGGTGTGTGTGTTTTTTCAATTAAACTATTATAATCAATATGGGAAAACAGAAAAAAAGTAAAGTAAAGCTGTATATTCAGCAATTATTTTGCATTACTTCTTACAGATCCCTTTCTTGCTCCATCCTTCAGGCCCAGTCTCCCTTTCTGCTTATAACCTGTTCCTTTGTCTTTGGTGTAGATCACAGCCTCTGGCTCTTTAGCCAATACCCTCTCAGCACTGTCTGCACTGGCCCAAGAGCCTCTCCCTGGGCTCCATCACTGTGGCTTCTGGCTTAGGCTTTAGGCTACAGCGGGGTGTGTGGAAGCACCCTGGTGAGCAGTTCTTATAGAATAAGATAGTTCTAGAGCTAAGACAGTGTTGCTAAGCTGAATTTGGACATAATGCGAATTTCCCAACCAAACCACAGAAGGCAGCATCTTTAGCCCCGAGTCCACTCACATCTGAACATGTGTGTGTCACCTGTACAGTGCTTTGTTACTGCCACAGGTGGAGCAAGTTCATTTTCAGTTTCTTGTATAGCACTCCCTAAATTGTTTTTGTTATAATAAGATAAGAAGTGACTACCATATTTGACCAAATCATGTGGCATCTTTGGACATTTAAGCACCTGAGGTAGGAAATGGTATTTTCTTATTTACTTATTTATTATGTATACAGTGTTCTGCCTGCACGTATGCCTGCAGGCCAGAAGAGGGCACCTGATCTCATTAAAGATGTTTATGAGCCACCATGTTGCTGGGAATTGAACTCTGAACCTCTGGAAGAGCAGATGGAATGGTGTTTTCTTAATGTGAAAGAGCTTAGTAAGGCTAAGACCCATTGGAGGCGGCGTGGTTTCCATTTATTTAGGGATCCCAGGGCACTGTTACTGGGGGTGACACTAGGAGTTTTATTATTTTCTATCAGAGCCGTGACTATTAAGTTTTCAAAACCCTCACCGCTTGAAGAGAGTAAAGTGCCTTCGGACTGCTGTTTTCATGCGCTGGCAAGTATTTGCTATGTTTCTATTTCTCCTCATTCATTGTTTAAAAATGTTAATACCGAAAACTTTTTTTTTTTTAATTTATGGAAACTCATTGTTGTTTCTACTCTTTTCCAGAGTCTTTCCACTCCTTTGTGGGTTTTTGAAACTCCTCCTCTCCTGTCTTTGGGATAAAGTCTATTTTTTTCTTATTGTGAATTTTTTGCCTTTCACACAGAGGTAGCCTCAATGTGCCATCTTACTCAGACCTCTGGAAACTGTCTTAATCGAGTTAGAGATGTCATCTTTTGGGTTTTTTTTTTTTTGAAAACTTGAATTATAGTAAAGGAGGCATTGGTGAAGGCCACTACACACATCTCTACACCAACCAATCTGTTTGTAACAAGAAGACCACCTGCCTTTGGGGTCAGTGAGTCTCAGCACACTGTGGTATAGGTCAGAGGATTATTCTAGCATTGTAGCATCTTCATGGCCTCCATCTGTCAATCCTTCACAGTGTCCAAAGGAGCAGAAAACTCCCTTAGACACTGCAGGAGAGACTGTTATGAGGAATGGCATCTTTGTATCTATTTTTCTTATATTTTCCAAATTTAGGAGGAAAGAGACTGTGGTTTGGGGCCTTCATTCCTAGGCTGTGCCTGGATGGCACTTCACCACCCATTTCCTGAGATACCTTGAACTTGCTGAGATAAAAGGAGAGGTGCAGGAGTGAGACACTGAGATTCTGGGCCACGTGTGAGATGTGAGGAAAACCATGTAGCCTTTATGAGGCTCTCCATGGGACATAGGACATGTGGGCCTCTGTCCTTCCTTGCATTGCTGCTTCAGGATAGATAGGGCTCTACAGTGCGTCTGAAACTATGTCTCTGGGCTCTTGTTGGCAACACAGAGTCTGATTAGATAAGGCTGGGGTGAGGCCCAGAGTCTGTATTTCCAAGGAGCCTCAGATTCCTGGTCCCCGGTCTGTGCATTTGGTGGGGCTCCACCCAAAACATTATCCTGTGGTATATTAATATCCTCAGGGCAGATGCTGACCTCCAGCATCAGGGTGTCACAGGGGACTAGCATTTGAGATCTCCCAAGTTGCTTCCTCCTCAGTACAGGTATGGAGTCTTGGGGTTAAGTGTGTGCCCATTGCTGCAGGTCCAGAGTGGGCTTGAGTGAGCATATCTCTTCAGTCCTGGAGCAAAGGCTGAGTGATCACATCCCTGCCTTTTTAGCAGTCATGGGCGATGGATCGGTCATGTGGTCCACCTCAGTTCTGGTACGAGCCAGAGGGTGAACATGCCTGCCTCTTCAGTTCTGCTGTGGGCTGCTGGCTGAGCACAAGTTGGGAAGCCACACGGGTCTGCATTCTCACTCGCATCTCTACCTGGTTCTGTGAATCATAGACACTGAAGGCAGAGAGGCAGGCAAAGGGGAACGGGCAGCACAGGCCCCAAAGCCTACACGACCACATCTCACCATCCAGCTGCCTCAGGATGCCCCATCTGCCCCGTGGTTCTTCCTGCCCTGGCAGATAGCTGTCACCCTCTTCCCCACCCCCTTCTCTCTTTGCTTCCCAGCTTTGTAATTATGCCCTCATGGGTTGTAGTTACTGGTATTAATACCGATCTCCTTTTAAGTTATCTTGTATTCAGCTATCCCCCCCCCCCCCCGTCTGCTTTAGAAAACTCAGTGTTTCTTAAGTCTTTTAGCTGTGTGAAGATGATGCGTGTTTACAAAATATGTGTACTCGTTGTCTATTGTTTGTGTTTCTGTTTGGGTGTTGTGTCTTCTCATTGGTACGAACCAGGCCTCCTGCAGGCTCTATCAGCTAAGCCTAGCATGGAGTCACTACAGAGCTCAGTGCTGTTCTCTCTTTGCCTTCCAGATGTTTATTCTTTTCAAGAAGAGGGGCCTGTTTTGGATCCTCATTTGGCCAAACACCTAGCACATTTTGGGATCGACATGCTTCACACGCAAGGGGTGAGAAAACTTTTGTCTCTGTTTCTACACTGTGTTAGTGATGGGTAGGGGGGGTCTTTAATTTGTTTAATATGAAATTCTACTAACGTGGGTCTTCGAAGATTTTGTTTTGTTGTTTATTAAGTTGTAGTCTATTTGGGGCTTACATGCAAAATTTTTGTCTCCTTTGATGGGTAGTTGTATAAATCCCTGCCTTTTTCACTAAAGGGAGAAAGTATAGGATGATGACCTTTAACATTGTATGTGACCTACATCACATCCAGAAAGGAGTGAGGGCTGCTGGGTAGTGGGTGGAGTTAACCACTGAGCCTTTGCTTCATTGCTTGTTTCAATGGGATGGTGGAGTATTTTTGCCTGCCAGCCCTGTTTCAGTGCCAGACTGTGTTCTCTTCCTCCCGGGTCGGCACTCTGTCTTCTTTCTCGTTGGTACCCACGTTTTCACTTACCTGCCCTTTTGTTTCCGCCCTCTCCTAGGTGCGCCCATGCATCTGCTGTTCTGCAGTTCCAGTTCTGCAGTTCCAGTTCACCTTCCTCTCTCCCTGACTTGCCTTTTTGTTTCCTGCAGGTCTTGCTTTTAGTTTTGTGGGAGTCTCAGGTAGCCTGGGCTGGCCTCTCACTATGTAGCCGAGAATGACCTTGAATTGCTGATCTTCCTACCTCAGCTCCAGAGTTCTGGGATTCCAAGTGTTCACCGTGCCCAGGCTGTGCAGTGCTGGGGAGGGAACTCAGGGCTTCGTTCATGCTCTGAGCACACTTGAGCTTCGTCCCTCGTTAGTTGGCTTCTGTCTCCTTCCTTCTTGTTCTTTCTCTTTCCTGAAAATAAACTCAAAAACAAAAAGCAAAAACAAAACAGAACACAAACACAAAAAACAAACAAAAAGCCGGGCAGTGGTGGCTCACGCCTTTAATCCCAGCACTCGGGAGGCAGGGGCAGGTGGATTTCTGAGTTTGAGGCCAGCCTGGTCTACAGCGTGAGTTCCAGGACAGCCAGGGCTATACAGAGAAACCCTGTCTCGAAAAACCAACCCCCCAACCCCAAAACAAACAAACAAACAAACAAACAAACACAAACAAAAACCAAAGATAACCCAAAACCTTTTCATGCTTTAAAAAAATTGTAGTAAAAATATTTATAAAATTGTCTTTTTAGCTAATTTTGAATATACAGTTTTATAACATTAAGTGCATTAGGTAATCATTATTGTCTCTTGATTTCTTTAAATAGATTATTCATTTTTTTCCATGTCGTCAGAGGAAAATGGCAGAAATACTCATTACATTGGAAAACAGTTTTGATTGTAAGTCCTGTTTAAAGTCCTTTTCTTTTTTCTTTCTTTAATGATGTCCCAGACAGAGAATGGGCTCCGGGACAATGACATCAAGCCGAGAGTCAGCGAGTGGGAAGTGATCCAAGAGTCAGGGACTAAGCTGAAGCCGATGTACGGCCCAGGGTACACAGGCCTGAAGAACCTGGGCAACAGTTGCTACCTCAGTTCTGTCATGCAGGCCATCTTCAGCATCCCGGAGTTCCAGAGAGCGTAAGTGGATGCCTCTGCCGACAGCCGCTGTGCTGCCAGTCTCCCTGGGCTAGTCTGCTCTGTGTTAGTGGGATACCCATTGCTATTGCATCATGGTGGGAGTGTGGCTTCTCACCCTGAGGCCCGGTGAGAGTGCTCATCCTGTGTTACAGGGCCGGGTTAGATAGAGAGTGCTTGGAGACTGAGCAATCCCTCACAGTCACCATGGCTCCTAGACCACACTCTCTATGCCAAGAATATATCTGCCTCTATCTTCTTCTTCATAGCCCACCTGCCAGATCCTTTCTGTATATGGACCAGTAGAAGGCTGGTATGGCCAGCATTTGTTCTCCAGGGGAGAATTTTGTGGAGGATTTTAGGTTATTATTTTTTTGTTAATGGTGTGTCTCTGAGGTGGTGGCCTGGGCTGCTAGGTGTGGGTCTGCAGTGAGGAGAGCGTAGAAATCGGTCAAGCTCCTAGAGACTGGTGTAGTGTTTGATACCACTGCTTCTTAGCCACTGAGCCATCTCTCTGAGCCACGGAGCCACGGATATCACTGCTTCTTCTATGTGGATGATAGCTTTAAAGTCATTCCTCTTTATGAGTTGGAAAAGTTGACTCTGTGCAGACCTTCTGGGCGTACCAATTAGGGGTGCTTCCTAGTTCTGCAGGTGCAAGGTGTCCTCTTTTCCCTATGCTTCCCCCCATAAGTTGCTGTGTCTGTGGACACTTTCAGCCTTGGCTTGTGCTTAGGACAAGAAGCCTCACAGCTGAGGAGTTTACAGTGGGTAGGTTTCCACACTGGGTTAAATGTGGAAGAAGACATGTCAAGATAGACTGACCGGCAGGGAGCAGGCTAGGAACAGAGCAGGGTGGTATTTTACCCACATGCAGCTGAGGTCTAGTAGTTACCTAGTGTGTCATTAAATGTACGTCAGGTCAGATAACCTCCTTTCCTCTCAGAACCACTTATTGCTGTTTTGTTTTTGGCTTTGAAAATATATTGTCAACTTTCCACATGTACTTTTTAACTTTCCAGTAAAGAATGAGTTATGTTTAGGGGTGTGTGTGTGTGTGTGTGTGTGTGTGTGTGTGTGTGTGTGTGTGTAATTCAAGAGTAAACTCAAGGGTGTGAAGGAACACACAAAGTCAGACATTCAGGAAATAAGCATAAGAACATAGTTATCAACGTGGTCTAAACCATGAAGGCAAGTGAAGAAGGTGCTCAGAGGGGACACACACTGCTGACAGATTAGTGGGAGGGAGGGAAGTGAGGGACAGAAAGTGTGAAATTCTAGCTTGGGAAACTTTTTCAGAGGCATGCATCATGCATCATACTATTTTTATAAATTCTTACCCATGTTTCTGTCTTTTATCATCTCTTGAATATAGGGTAATGAAAATTTGTCTTATATGATATATTCCCCAAGGTTTCTTTTGGAAGTGCTTGTGAAATGCCTTTTTGGAAGGTGAAACTATTACTCTCTTGAAATTATAATAGAAGAAACTTGTGCTCTTTCAAATTTCAAGATTTTTAGTGCTTTGTTATCTAGGAGATTTTTTTTCCACATTGTGAAGTTTGACAAATAATTAACTTTGTAAATTTTTCTTTAATGAAAATGTAACTTATGCCTGTGTTTTGCATATAAGATTTAGACCTCTCTCTATTCCTGATCAAAGGCCCCACTGCTTTGGGCCTTTGATGGGATAGTGTCTTAGTTAGGGTTTCTATTGCTGCGATGAAACATCATGACAAAACAACAACAACAACAACAACAACAACAACAACAACAAAATAAAAACCAAGTTGGGGAGGAAAGGGTTTATTCTGCTACACTTCTAGATAGTAGTCCATTATTGGAGGAACTCAGGACAGGAACTAAAGCAGGGCTTGAACCTGGAGGTAGAAACTATTGCAGAGGCCATGTAGGGGTGCTGCTTAATGGCTTGCTTCATATGGCTTGCTCATCCTGTTTCCTTATAGACCCTGGGACCACCAGCCCAGGGATGGCACCACCCACAATAGGCTTGAGCCTCCTCCATGATCACTAATTGAGAAAATGCCCTACAGTGGATTTCTTCAACTGAGGCTTCTTTCTCTTTGATGACTCTTGCTTGTGTCCAGTTGACACACAGAATCTGCCAGTACACAAAGTACATGGTGGCAATAATGTGTGATGGGCCAGAGTCATCCATGGGCCCCTCGCGTGGTGTGGGGAGCTACCACTGACTCCTCTGAAGGCACTTCCATAGTGACTTTACACCTTCACACTAGGCCCCACCTTCCAATAAGGCCACAGGCTGGGGAACCAGCCTTTAACAACATATGGCTTTTGGAGACAGGCATCCAAGTTTGGTAGTGCATTTCCTGTTCAGTTATTGGTAGTTGTTTGATGAAATTGGTGATGAAACACTTCAGTGCGGAAGCATAGCTCTCATCTCCAAGGGAATACAGATGGTTTACTCTTGAGTCAAATGTGTGACTATGTCCAAAGAACATGTATTTACGTTGCCCCAAAAGACAAGCTCACTGTGGATTGGTCACATGAGATTTTATTAGTTGCAGAACAAAGAAAGTTATAAATTCAATGTGTTGTTGAGGACCACAGGTAGACAGGTCACAGCAAAGGGGGGGCATCTCTGAAATAGGCATCAGATACTGTCTGATGACATTTTAGCTTTGGGATTTGTGGAAGCTAGCAGTCTACTGAGAATACATTGTAAAGATCTTAATAGTTATAGGATCTTAGATTAGATGTCTTCCATGAATGGGTAATGAATGGCTTTCAAAGGAATTAAAAATAGCCCAAGGTAATTTAGCTCTGGTCTGTTATGATTTAACACTCCATAATCTTTTAAGTTCAGTCATTTGCTTGTAGAATCTGTAACTCAGATATGGCTTTTCTTTTTCCTGAAACCTTAAGTTCACAGATGATATGAGTCCATTCATTTAGTAGATATGTACCAAATATTTCCCATGTCAGACAATGTTCTTACTGTAGATATTGTCTACATGGAGTCTTCGTATTCACACAGATTGCGTTTCAGTATGGACTCTTGAGTCACAGATAATCATGAAGAATTATATAAGTGAAATTTCAGCTAGCAATGGATGTTAAGAAGTTGAGCCATCAGCAGGGAACTAGGAGGGTGATGGTGAGTTGCCATTCTTCCTTTTGCCCAGTCTGGGGAGGAGGCTGCCAAAAGACCCAAGGAAGAGTTACCAAGCATCTGGGAAAGAGACAGTGACGGCCTGGTCTTGAAGCAGGGGCGAGGATGGTGAGTAGCTAGAGCATCCTGGACAGGGGGAGAGAGCTTCCAAATGAGATCAGAGAAGTGGGCAACGGTAGGCTTCATGAGGCCAGAGGTCAGTCTGGGTTATAGAGTGACAACACCCTGTCTCAAGTCACAACAAAACAACAGCGAAATGTAGACAGGGTGAAGAGGCGATGAACTGTGGGAGTGGAGGGAGAGACACGTGAATATCAGATGTCAGAATTAAGGCTAGTCGTGTTTTGTTAAGATTGTGGCCTGCTGGGAGAAAGTGTAGCCAAACAGTGCCAGCTGCAAAGTGTCAGAACTCAGCTTTGGAGCCAGGCTGTGTGTGTGTGTGTGTGTGTGTGTGTGTGTGGTAGCATCTTGGGCTCCATCACTTACTCGTGGGTGGCTTGGATGCTACCTAGGAAAGTGGCACCCCCACGATCTTATTTCTCTCATGGGATAATGGTTGTGTCAACTCATTTGCCATAGGGACATAGTGAAGAATCCCTCAGCCACACAGGAAGCCTCCTCTCAAGAAAGGCTAACCTCAAGAAGTGTTAGTTAGGGTAGGTGTCATTGCTGAAAATTTGAAATTATTGGCATGATTCCCAACGGTAAAGGAAAATGTTACAGAAATACCTGCTAAGATAAACACAGCAGATCTCTGCTCAAGATGAGCCATGGTGAAGGACTTGGTGATGACTCCAAGTCCAAGTAGAGATTTCTAAAAAAAGAGCATGGTCAGGCTTAGGGAAGAAGCAAAGTTGTGAGGGAACATAAGGATACGGCTTTCTGGACAAATTCCAGTCAGATTGTTGTTGGTGTTAGGCCATAATGGTCTGTTACTGAGAATGGGGCCTTTCAGTAAAGTGACAGAGCAGGATTCACAGGCAAGGAAAGGACTCTACAAAGACAGAGAAGGAAGACTGCAGCTGAACTAGGCAGTTCAGGGTATGCTCATCACTTTGGCTGAAGAAGAAGGCTGTCAATAACCTTACCTATTTTTGCATGGGGCAGGGTCTTACTATGTAACACAAGAAGGCTAGCTTTGAACTTGCAACCCTCTTGCCTTACCCTCCCCATTTGCTGGATGCCATTTGTTTTTGAAGCAGTGATTGTGACAACATGGTTTCTGATATGTCAGAATGATGTGGGGGACTGTTGGCAGAATTCTAAATCTTAAGCTTGTGTCTCAGGTGAGGAGATTGGCACATCTGAAGGGTGCTGCTCTATGGAAGGTGAAACCCACTGATGGAAACTTCCCGGTTTGGGGATGGCTCATGAGTCTGCTTTGAGGGAGTAACTCAGGAAAGCCTTTCCTCAGAGGGGTGGCCATAGAGTGACAGCTTGCTTCTTTCTGTTGTCCCATATCTATGTGGTGACCGTGCTGTTGTCTCCTAGGTATGTTGGAAACCTTCCAAGGATATTTGACTACTCGCCATTAGATCCAACGCAGGACTTCAACACACAGATGTAAGTGCCCAATGCTGATTTTAAGCTTCCAGTGGGGTGTTTGCATTGGTTACTGCTGAGTGGAAGGCAATTCTTCTTTTCTTCTTTATTTTCTGTATTTTTAAGTGTTCTAGAATAAGTGTGTTACCTTTATAAGAAGAGATTAATAAAGTTATAAAGTACTGAGGAAACTTTGAAAGTGGAGTCAGAATACCAAGCTGTTGAGGAATCCGGATAGAGAGCAGCCCCGCTACAAGAACTCATGGGTCATCTTCACATCTCTGTGGGAAAGAGCAGTGGCCTCTTTATTGTTTGTCTCTCTCCTGGCTAGGACTAAATTGGGGCATGGCCTCCTCTCTGGCCAGTACTCGAAGCCTCCTGTGAAATCCGAGCTCATTGAACAGGTGATGAAAGAGGAGCACAAGGTACGTGTCCCCGAGTGCCAGGTTGACTTTGGTTAGTGATGTGGGATGCCATGGGCTGGCAAAGGGCTGTTGTAAATTCAGTGAGCTGTCAGAATACCCGTGAGTGAGAACCTTGTCCCTGTGTTCTTACAAACACTGGTAAGGAAAAGGCAGGGTCAGAGTTCTCACTGTCTTGGGTCCCACAGGGGCCGTATGTGCCCGCATTCATGATTTTCTTAAGGCAGAGCTGGGACTGGAATCACAAAGCTTAAAAACTACCCCTTCCCCTCATGCAGTCGGGGCCTGTTTTTGTTTTGTTCGTTTCTGTTTTTTTTCCCAGACAGGGTTTCTCTGTGTAGCCCTGGCTATCCTGGAACTCGGTCTTTAGACCAGGCTGGCCTCAGACTCAAGTAGATTTGCTTGCCTCTGCCTCCCAAGTGCACCACCACTGCCCAGCTTGGGTTGTTTTATCTTAAGTTCCAGATATTTTTGCTAGGTTCCCTGTCTCTCTCCTTCCCTTTCCACGCTCTCCCCACCCCTTCTCTTCCTTCTAGACTCTCCTCATGTAGGCCAGCATTGTATAACTTTTCCTGCAGAGATATGAACAGCTCGTACTTACTGAAGTAGAGGAATCAGGGGGAGGGGCGTGTGGATGCTTCAAGCCAGCCCACCCCAGCAAGGGCAATGACCTGGGCAAGCAGCATTCCTACAGCTCTCTGTTCAATTTGCTGGCAGTTGGATTGAAGAGCTTCCTTGCCCTCAGAATTATTCATTGCTTATAGAACAGTGTCTTAGAAGTGTTGAACCTTCCTGAGTCCTGTAAGTTTCCTGAGCTTCCTGATCTTTACAGGCCAGACTTGAACTCTTGATTCTCCTTGTTCAGCTTCCAGAGTACTTGCTACAGGTTCTCTTTTGTTAAACCACAGCACGTGGCTTTCTCAGCCCCTCCCCAGAGCTGAGGATTAACAATGTCTGTTAAGGTCTTGTTGTTGGAACGTTATGCATAGTTTCCCAGCATGCTCAACCAGGGAAGGTTAGTTAGCTACTTACTAATTGGTAGACGAACTGAAGGTTGGGCTCGATGGATCTCTGTGTGCACCCTGGGCCGCTATTTTCTCCCTGGACTTCTCTGTTACACAGCTCCAGAGGAAACTGCTTGCAGCCTGCCCTTTTTTTTGATTGGTGCCCTATGGTAATGTGTCCATGGCCTGCTTAGCTGGATCCAGCATGCCTTGCGTTTGTGGCCACGCACATCCTGAGTGAAACCCAGACCCACCTCCCCACCTGCTGCTATCTCTTCAGAATACTTGTGTTCACCTGTTCACTTAGTGCTCAGGCCTGTCCCATGCTTGGTCTCCAGTTTGTAAGCTCTGTGCTCCCCGGTTAGGTCAGCTGTCTTTAATTACTATGGTGATTTAAGAGCTGGAGTGAGAAGTGAGCTCATTCTTGGTCATATGGTGCCTGCTGCTGGTGGGAGTGAGCAAAGGAGGGAAGGAGGATGAAGGAGTGTATTCACATAGGTATCTGGATAGGGAAAGGGAGGAGCTTACGAAGAGGGGAGGGAGGAAGGGAAACAGATGCTTTGCATAGAGAGCCCAAGAGAGTCAAGGGGTGGAAAGGGAGAACACACCTTCTCAGAGTGCCTTGTTACCCAGCATTCCAATAGAAAGGCTATAAATCCACCAGACCATGGGGGGGATCTCCCCTGTGGACATGGTGGGAAGGTGTGTTTGGGTAGGAGTGACTCACTCAGGTTTCTTTTTTTTTTTTTTTTTTTTATTTTATTTTTGATACTTTATTTACATTTCCGATGATTCCCCTTTTCTTTGGAAACCCCGTGTCCCCTCCCCCTCCCC
>JAPYYD010005517.1:0-12040 GCA_028551405.1 Uromys caudimaculatus | reverse complement strand
CAACATGGATAATTTGATATTTGTTATAATTTTCTAGAATGTCTCAAGAAGATAAACCATAGTATTTACTCCAGGATACTGGAAACATACATAGGGATGATGGGATAATTCATGTAAAGGTTTAGCACTGTCAGGATTTGCTCAATATCAGTTTTAGGAGTAAAAAAATTTCTGCAAGACATAGATTATGGTCAGATTTGGATTAAGTAGAATAAGTTTATTTATTTTGAAGTGAGTTTTGAAACCAAGCATTTTCTACTCATAATTTATTTTTCTGATAGGGGTTGGGAGACTTCTATTTCAAAATTCACTTCCATTTAGGCCAGGGTAAATAGCTTAAGTTTCTATTTTTGTTCATGGATATTAATATCCAGACACAGTGGTCACATAACTAAAAACTCCTGTACAATTTTACCAAGACTCTTAAGAATTATACACAATTATGTACTTTTTCTCTAAACTGAGTGGATCAATTAATTAATTATACTATTATCTTGTAATTTCATAATCTAACTCTTAGACAGTTATTTTTAATTCATCCTGAGGAAATCATGCTATGAAGCCCTGATGGAAAAAAGGCATAGCTAGCACCTATAGCATCTATCAAATGTTCATGATGATTTCTTTTACCTCTGTATTTTATCAAAATCTATGTATTTCTACATCTTCACCTTGCTCTTATAAATTCCAATTTGCTAAAACTTTTATAATTATAATTTTCATAAATTATAATTTTAATAATTTTTAAAGTAAAAGAAATTAGAAAGTCTAAATTTGGATAAAAATTATCATTGTGCTAATTTTCCCATGGTCATGATTTTAATCATCATTTGTTTCTTAATTTACAGCAATTTCATCAAAAATTTGGATATATATTAAGACATTATAGCTGGCTAAACATGTCCAGAAATATTTGTCCCTTAATGTATAATCACTTTTTTGTTTTTGTTTTTTTAGTATAGAAAAGCCTTTATTCAGGGCATTGGGGAAGAAAGGCAGAGAGAGAGAGAGGAGGACGGCAATAAATATGTGGAGAGAGGGGAGGGAAGGGACCGGGAAGAGGGGAAGGGACGAGAGGACAGAGCAAGAGCAAGAAGGCAAGAGAGCAAGAGTGTATAATCACTAAAATTTGACCAGATGAAAATAATTCAATAATATATACTTTGCTAGAGCACTTACTTATTTTCCATTCTTGGATCTGCAAGCACAGTATGAAATCATAAAAGCAACAAACATCACCACTCCAGTCCCAAGTAAGACCATCTCTACCAGGCCAAGAAGCTTTATTTTTCCAGTCACTTTACTTTTGAACATTTCTGCTTTCTCTTTGCCAATGGTGCCAGTCTGCAATCAAGGTAACCATCAACATTATTCGAGTAAATTAATGAAACAAAATAATTTTATACCATTCTCTCCTTTAAACTTCTACATAGGTGTCAGCTACTTGTGTCAGCAAGGCACTAAAATTCACTTTACATCCAAAGTAGACATACTGCACATGCTGATGTAGAGTAATGACTCCTTTCCCACTTTGACCATGCTACCTAGTATTCAGCAGTGCACATTTGCTCTTTCAAAATCTTTGAAATATTTCACAACTTTCCAAATGTTTCCCAGTGTCAGAGAGAAATTGCAAAGGTCAACAGCCATACGTACTTTGAAGGTTTTTGCAATGCATTTTCTAGTTCTGTGACTAATCAGTTTTGTAGCTTACAGTAAGATAGCTTTTCAGGTGATAGGATTGTCAGTTTCATCTAATCTTTCCTGACTTAGAATAATTAGTTCTTTATTATCACTGTTATATTCAATGAGTCATGAATTCTGTGGTGTTACATATATACATGTCTCTTTCTTGAGAACTCTTATTTGAGTATAAGTAAAATATGTAAAATTCTTTGTATGAAAACAAACCATAAAATTTAACAAATACTTCTATGTAATTTAGCTTTTTGCTAATAAGTATATCAAAGTATAAGAGCATATATACATGCAATGTAAAAATATCTTTATATAGTACATATGTCATTTTAAATACCAAAAGCTTTTTATATAAAATTGTTTGAATGAATAATGAAATACTAACCTCATTTAGCCACAGTATAGGTACAATATAATTTCTCTTCAGATTCTTTAATGCTCTATAATACACATCGAAAATAATATGAGTATGCTTATACATATTTAAAATACATTTGTAATAAATAAACTATCAGATATCAATTACTCTTGTATATTGCTTAAGTTCTTTGATTTTGTTCTGTTCAATGAACCAATTTTAATACAGATGTCTCTCATATTCTACATTTACATATTTAATGTAGATTTCTAATTATATTTTATGGGTTCATAGATACACATTGTAGTCTAAAAAAGTATGTGACCTAGAAGTTATAATTGGATATATGGTACATAAGAAGTACCACCAACAATATCCAACTAATAGTAGTTAAAATAGACCATTTCATAAGTAGCAATCTGATTCTTCTTCAAGTAAAATTTGTCTAGATATTTAATAATTCTATAATAGCATAAAGATGAAGAAAACATAAGACATTCTTTCCATTTTTGTTCATCTACTCACATTCTTATAAGAAAACACTACTAATGCATAAAAAAATCAACATTTTTAGGGAGACTCACTCTATTTTTCTAGCAGGCTTGACCAGTATGTTGACCTGCAGTCGTTTTGCAAATTGCAGGGTGAATCCAGTTATCTAAAAAATAACAAATTTATATAATTACAAAGTGATAAAACATCGCTTTATAATAGTCAGATTTTACCTTTTCTGTTAGACAAAGAGAGTCCATTTAAAAAAAAAGAAAGAAAGAATTCTTAAGGCTGAGAAATTGAAGTTCTTTACACTTTGTGCATAAGTACATAAGTAGTCATGTATTTATATGCACATATTGTATCTATATATATAATGTATAGACATATATAAACATATATATGAAGAGAGAATTTCTTTGTCTTAGCTAACATTACAGTTTTCTTTAGATTGTGAAATCAACATTATTTGGTTCAGAAAAAGAACATTAATAAAACAATATAAAAAGGCCAACTCAGTTCATTTAATTACTGAACTATATGTCCAAATATTTATTTATTCAGAGTCCACATATCAGTAAACAGCAGTATTAAATACTTCCATTATTTAAGGAGAAATGTGTCTCCACTGTTCTCAGATGCCAAGAGCCAGTTCCAGAGCATGCATGCTTAACAAGTGTTAAACCATTGAGTTATATCCTTCATCCCCCTTCAAAGGTTCAAAAAGAGCATCAAGATAATTTAAATGTTGATAGTAGTACTACAGCAACTATTAAGCATTATTCCTGCTGTATATTTTGTCTGAAACTTCCATATACTCATACTATGTTTTTAATCTCCAGTAGCAGTGATTCCTCACAAAAGCAAATCCAGTAAATGCAAAAATAATAATAATAATAATAATAATAATAATAATAATGATATAGGGTAATTACACTAACTTTTATCATTAGAATTACTTTATTCCAGTAAAAGCTTTATAAAGTCTCATGTATTGAAACCAAAAATGAATTTCATGCCATTCCTATATCAAAATAGGAAGAAATACGTTTTATTCCTCCTTGACAGTTTCACTGATCTTAAGGATATGGTCCAAGAATATATATTTTATTTTTAGAAGAATATTAACTAAATTCATCAGTAACACAATGACTTACGGGTTCCACATCCAAGTATGTCCTATGCTCATCTTCATTTGGACTTAAACCTTCGATAGGTTCTGAAACATCAGGACTTGCATGTAGGAAATGTGGAAGGGAAATATACACAGGCTTTCCTGAAGACACATTTTAAGAGACAATTGGAAATAGATTACTTTATAGTTCATATATTATTTAAAATAGTTGCTAAAAGATAAAGCTTTTGTAGAGTAAGATATAGTTGTTTCTGAAATGCTGACAGTAAGGGCATTACATGTGGTTATTATTATGTAAAATAACATAAACATCTGTGACATTTTATTAAACAGTCAGTTGTTTGTTTCTTCACACACTAATTTCTAGAATTTAAATGTTCACTGTTGAACTAAATTAGAACATGTTCAAACTTCAAGTGGTACACAGCTACCCTGAACATCTCATAGTTTGTTCTTCTTTATCCTCCTTATTCTACAATGAATATAAACAGGACAAGGAGGACTCTGAAGTCTGTGCTTTTCCATGCTTACGGTAGGGTACAATAACAGCTTATTTTATTCTCTGTTTTCTAGAAGGAAGGGAGCTACAAGCATGGCAGATGATTAGGAAACTCACTGTATACTGGGACGTTTTATTTCTACTTAACAATATGGTATGATACCAGTGTGATTTTTTTAATAACTCAATTTTTACAATATGGGAACATAACAGTACCTGCAAGAAAGAAAGAAACAAACAAAGAAGGAAACAAATAAACAAAGAAAAACAGAAAGAAAGCAGGAAAAAAAAACACATAAAAGCACAACAAAATACACTGGCACCAAAGATATGCTCCATTATGGTTGCTTTAAAATTAAAAAATTTAAATGCTCAATAAAAAATAATTATGGGTTAATATTACATTAGGTGTCAGGATATGTATTCTTATTCGCCTATCTTCTCTTTCTTCTGTACTCTTCCACCCAACTAGTAGCCCTTCTCTAAGCTTTCTTTGTTTTTTTGTTATTGTTTTGTTTGTTTGTTTTTGTTTTTCAAGACAGGGTTTCTCTGTGTAGCCCTGGCTGTCCTGGAACTCACTCTGTAGACCAGGCTGGCCTCGATTCTCTAGGCTTTCTTATCACATGAATTTCATTACAAACTCTTCCCCAGCTTAAGATCTCATTCTTTCCCATTGTGGTTCCTATTATAGTTTCAAGATACACACATACACGCACACACACACACACACACACACACACACACACAGAGAGAGAGAGAGAGAGAGAGAGAAAGAGAGAGAGAGAGAGACAGAGACAGAGACACAGAGAGAGATAGAGACACAGAGACACAGAGACAGCGAGACAGAGAGAGATTTAACTTTACATTCTTCATATAATAGACAATTTGTGTGATATTTATCCCTCTTAATGTGGCTTATTTTGCACAATACAAAGTTATCTAGCCCCATCTAACTTTGACATGTTACAATTTAAAGAATAAAAATTTCAAGCATAATAAATTCAAATTCACATGAACTTTGATAATGAGCACATCTACACACCTTCTTTGCATTTGCCAATGTCTAGCACACCATAAGATGTACAGTTATTGGAAATTACGTCTTCAGTGCAGAAACAGTGGTTGTCTGGATTCTGATGAGGTGAAGCAAAGGCATTGGCTGGAAGAACAAATCTGTACACGGGGATTCCTTTAAGGTCAATTTCAGATCCAAACACAGCGTAGATAGACCTACATGGGTTTTCAAGAAAAGAGGTTCAGACTAGAGAACTGAATCGTCTTCTGGAAATCTGATTCCTTTTGCTTAAAGTAACTTAGATTTTTGCTTTAATTTATAAAAAGTCACATATTCCTGACAAAATTTTAAATCCTTTTTAAATTTATAGAAAATATTGTTGATATTGTTTTTACATTTTAAGACATACCATGGTTAAAAGCATGAGTATAAAATATACATTCTTTGTTTCTTCTAAGTCAAGTTTACAGGTGAACTGTAATGGGGGATAAATGTCAGAGAAGGTTTTTTAATACTAAAATTCTTCTATCTAACAAATATTTATATATCTTACTCAAATTGTATATTTGTGCTTAATTTAGGACTTTCCATCTTTCAAAAATGCTTAAAGAAAGAGCCGCTCTCTTGATGGGATGTGCAAGATGGGCTTAGAGCAGATCTCTATCATTTACCCTGTCTCTACCATGCACAAGTCTTGGTGTCAGAGCTCATTCAATATTCTCTTTGATCCCCAGGTACCCCTATGTGAAAAAGCATTATTCTCAGCAATTTTATACATAGGGTAATGATTCTGAGGTATGTAATCAATAAATCTGTCTATAGTCTCATTTTCAGGGATAAGACTGTAGTCAAGGGTACTTGTGTGGGTTTCTATACTCATGAATATATACTCAACCCCACCAGCTCAAAAACTTTGCTGTGTGGATCATTAACATAGTTCTATAACAAATGTGTCATCTTCTCTAGAGAGCTTCAGAAAGATAAGATTCCCTTTACCCTCGATTAATATATCCTGAAACTTTATCAGCAGACATGATAAATATTACTCAGAAATGTCAAAGAAATGGCTTGTACTGTAAAATGTTGAAACGTGAAAGCTAATTTGAAAGAATCAATAAATATAAATTCTATTTTGAAAAATGTATTCTTAGGAAATCATGAGAAGTATTTGTCTATTTTTTAAAAAGAGTGTAAATAATTATGCTTCCCATTTTCTATTTTAAGACTGGAATGGGAAATGTCTAATGTTTACACTCCAGAAACTTACCTGCAAATGTCAGAGGAAAAGAATCTCAGTGTCCGAGACTTTTCAACAAAAGGTGGAAAGGAGGCTGCATCTGTTAAAAATCGAGCCAGTGACAAGTGTTTGTATGTGATGGGAATTTTAGAAAAATTTGTAAATCTCTTTCTAGTATAGTCTATAGAAATTAAACATAAACTGCATATAAAATTTTAACGTTACCTAGTAAGATAATTACTTTTAGAAAATAACAAACAGGTATATTTTATTTACTAAAGTATATACAAGTTATCATTTTCAACATATAATCAAAGTTTCTTTCATTGCTAATATATAGCATATGAAGTTTTACAGATCATTTCAATCACAACAGATGTCCTAGCTCTTTTTGTCAATTTGACACAACCTAAAGTAGTGAGAAAAAACCTCCATTGAAGAGCTACCTAGATCATATTGGCCCATGAGCATGTCTGTAAGGGAGTATAATGATTTGAATAAGAATTGCCCCATAGAATAATCTGAATGCTTAGTCATCAGGGAGTGGCACAACTAGGAAAGGATTAATAGGTGTGGCCTTGTTGGAAGAAATGGATCACTGGAGGTGGAGATTCCGGTTTCCAAAACCCAAGCCAGGTCTAGTGTCTTTCTCCTCCTGCTGCCTCCTGGACTGTGTTCCTGCATGAATACATGCTCCCCTCCAAGATAACAATGGACTAAACCTCTGAAATTGTAACAAGACCAATTAAATACTTTTTTTCACAAGAGTTGCTATAATCATGATACCTTTTTATAGCAATAGAATATTCACTGAGACAGAACTTCGTACCAGGGAGTGGGGTATCTCTTTGACTGCTTTGTTGGTCAATGTGGAACTTTGGACTAGAAAAGCAATTGAATGCTTCAAGCAAGGCTTAATGGACCATACTCATAGGAGCATGGAAGTCGGTGCTGAAGAAAACTTGAACTGCGGGGGCTTGACTCAAGATATTTTAGAGGAAAAGAATATTAGTAAATAGCCTACAGACCATTCTTCTGATATTTTGTCAAAGACTATGACTGATTTCTGCCCTTCTCCAAAAACAGAAATCTGCCTAAGGCTAAATTGAAGGGTTTTGGATTAATGGCAGTGGCAAAGGAGATTTCAAGACAGTTTCATAATGACTTTGTTGTGTGGTTATAGTGGTGAGACTTTTGCAGAGCTATCATGAAAAGAAGCACACAGAACAAGGAAATATACCACATATTCAGTTTGAGGAAAAAAAGAACACCAGGAGCTAAGTCTAGTGCTCAAGGAGACTAAATGTTTTTGTTTTTGTTTTTGTTTTAAAAAAGACCAATGCTAAATGGAATAAGGGAGTGGCGACCTGAGGGCAAGACCCACCCAGCTAAGCTTCCAACTTGTGAAAAGAAATTAAAGAAAAACTCACCCAGTGAAGGAAACCATCAACTACAGAATCTGGTGAAAATGTAACTGAAAGAGAGGGCCAAGTTCTAATCCCAGCAATCAGCAGAACTTGGCAGCTTCAGCTGTTTCCTGGTTCTGGCTTTAGAGTTAAGGACATAAAAGGGGTTATGAAATCTCCCCCTGCAGCTAAACAAAGCTGCTGAGGCCAGGCCTATGTCAGGACTGTCCCTGCATGAGGGTAGGGAGCCATTCCATGAAGCTAGGAAGGTGAACTTTTGGGTTGTCTTGCAGATGCCAAGATGAGGGAGATGCCAGACATGGGATAAAGTCCAAGGAGAACTACAGATGCGGTGCAGAACCAGAGAGAAGTATGTTACTCTCAACAAAGCTGAAAGGAGTCACTCTGAAGTGTACGTTGACATCAGGCACGGAAATCCAGAATTTGGAGTTTTCTCATCTATTTTTCAGTGTTGCTTGGTTCATTGTTTCCTCATTATCCCCCCTTTCATTGTTTCTTATTATCCCCCCTTTCAATAATGGCTGGAGGTTATATAAATTATTGACACACGCACACACACATTATATATATACACACACACACACACACACACACACACACACACATATATATATATATACACACACTAAAGGGATATATAGATATATATATAGATATATATATAGATATATATAATGTGTATTCACTGCTATGAAATAAAAGAATCCCCAGTAAAGCCCTGCTAAAGTTGTGAATGTGGTCTTGAAGTTCCCCACTCTGTCATCAGGCTGGCACCTT
The DNA here is from genome assembly GCA_028551405.1 of Uromys caudimaculatus. NCBI lineage: Eukaryota > Metazoa > Chordata > Mammalia > Rodentia > Muridae > Uromys > Uromys caudimaculatus. Next base: position 3,402 of record JAPYYD010005517.1, on the reverse strand, counting down.
TCTTGCCATAAATGCTTTCAGAAGCCCTAATATGAAGTCAGCACTGTCCTCACTTTTAGTAGTCATCTGTTCATCTCATTGAATAATTTTTAATTTTTCCTCACTAAAATGTACATAAACATTTAAAAATATTTTTATACATAAGATGTTATTTTATAGTTCATTCAATTTTCAATGTAATTATCTTCCATGGCAGGCAGAGAAGAGTGAAGAAATTACCAGATAACTCCTCAATCAATTTCACTAATGAATATGCCCAAAGTGAAACACCACTGGCTGTATTTGGTTAAAATAGTCTGACAAATCTTTCAATTACATGTTCATGTGGTTTTCTCACCAAGTTTTATTTTGTTAACTTTATGAATTGTTATTCTTCATTTATGCTTCTATGAATAAAGAATAAAGAAAATTATAGTGCTCTTGTTACCTTTCAGTTAGAGGACTAGATAGTTTAAAATCTCCACTCCAGTAGCGACTGTCTACACTTGAGCATCCAGTGGGTTAATCAAATAAAAGGTTATATATTGCAAACTCTTAAATCATTTTTCTGAAACATCACTGAAGATATAGAATAATTAAATCCACAAATTTGCATAGTCAAGAAATGTAAGATAGTTATTAGTGGAGTCATAGTTTTCTTTTGTTTATATGTTCATGTATGTGGGGAGCTCAGAGAGAAACTTTGTACACAGCTCTACAGCTATTGCCCCTCCTTATTTTTGATCCGAGTTCTCTTCCTGGGACCTGAAGCTTACTGATAAGTCTGGGCAGAGCAGTGAACGAACAGCAGGTATCCACCCATCTCAGCCTGCCCAACTGTAGAATTACAACTACATTTAACCACGTTCACGGATGTCCCCCAGGGTTCCTTAGAATCTAACTCAGGTTCTTATACTAGTTATCACACTATCTCCTAACCAAATTATCTCCCCATCACCCAAGAGTTGCTTTCCTGAAAAGAAACGTTCTAAATGTGTATCATTCCTATTAGTGGATGTGTTTCAAACCATAGGAAGGTGCAATTTTAGATTATGATGGACACATGTTAGCACCTTAGTTTCAGTGGCAATTGATCTCTCCTACTCTCATATAAAAAGTCCCTCTCACAGAGATCATCTCCCAGTTTCTCGTCTCTCTTTTAACTCCTTTTACCTCTGGAGTCTACCACTGTATCCTCAGTTTCATTACCGAGGTTCCTGTCCTTATCAATTATAAATTCCCAAAGCTCTGCTCTCTTCAGTTCAACCAATTCCTTAGACCAAGAACAGAGTCTTGATGATTTTTCTCTTGAACACAAAGTATTCATTACTGTTTAGGAACAGTGTAGTACAGGAGTGTTAGGTTTATATAACAAATATTGAAATATTTGACAATTTATTTGGAAATGTGTCCTTGGAACACATTACTGTCATCACTCATACTTTTCTACTCTGTGAGACAGAACAAAAGTAAATAAACCTGCAATTCTCAATTGTGCCTTTGGAAAGGTAGCCCCAGGCTCCCTTTGTTATTTAAACTTTCATCATCTTCATTATATCACTTTCCTATTGAGTATTCCCTCACCTACTTTGTAAATATTATGTATGTGTTTCTGACTAATTAAAGGCTTATCTTTGATGTAGATTACTTCATGGTATTTGATTACCATTGGATTGTACAACCGTAGCTCTTACATGGAAGGACAGTGTGCACTTTGCTTCTCGCTAAGGACAATAATAATCCCAACCTAACTATGTCTTAAAGCAAAGATATTGTTTCTTTGCATTCCAAACCTAATGTAGAGAACACACATTTGCATTTATTCTTTCTGATAGTAGATATCTAACCTTGTTTTATTTTTATTTTTCTCCCTTCATGCTGACCAACTTACCCTTCTGCTCTCCAAACTTGCTGCCTCACTGGGGTTGGGGGGAAGATTTTACTTTGTGAAATTGTATTTCTTCACATCTACACTCTCAGTCCACTATTGAGGAAGGATTGACTAGTAACTATACCTCTACATTTGTTTTTACCTACTTGTTAGATGACAAATCCCTAAGTGAGATACTTAACAAAGAAGAATTTTTCTTCTAATGAAACAAGACTTATTTCCCATGGTTAATTTAAAAGATCCTATAGCATTTAGGAGATATCCCAATCCCACCCTACCTAAAAATACATTTGGAATTATGCTGAGTGGTAATTATAGCCCCGCAACCTGGATTGCTTTGGCTGGGAGAGGGATAGATTTGTGGGGAAAAGGTAAAGTTTTTCTCATTGTGGTTATTACAATCAAAGATTCTTACCTGTGCCATTAATCATGTCGCAATAACTTGGCCAATAGCCCAAATTCCTTAGGAATAAAAGAAAGAAGATCAATACTCTCAGTTCAAGAACACCATAGTCACATTACTCTTTCAACTTTGAAACTCTACTTTCATCAACATAATAAAGAACAGAGGTGTTGACAGCAAAGATTTAATAAACATTCCACCTCACTTAATCCAGGAGTGTTTGATCCCCTGATCTTAGAGCTATGAAGGAAGTACTTGACAACTTAAGAGGACAGACCATAAACATAAGCAGCTAAATGCCAAGCTCATTCGAAGCCACTCAGACAGACATGGTTCTGGGAGAAAATAAGAGAAATTTCGTTCTCCAAGCAGGACTTGTTCCCTTGAGAGAAATGAATTATGTGGTAATTTGTTCAGTGTTCATGCTGATAGAAGGAAGATACCAAAGGCATTCCTGACAGGAGTCCCTCATCATACAGAAGGGGGGGGGGGGAAGAAGGAGAAAGCAGAGTAGCAAGGGTTTGTATTCATAGAATGCAAAATATGTAAATACTTAATGTTGACACTATCCTCATTGTACTTTTAACAGGTTTTACATCTTTCCCATTTTATCATTATCAGAGAACAGTATTAGAATGGGAAAGGACTTATTTATCTTTTATTATCTAAATTATGGGACAGATTAAAAAGGTTAGCATTAAATCTCTATGAATCTTTTTTAGTCATTTGAATGAGAAAAAAACTAGTGCTGTCTACTCCTAAAAATGTCTATTAAAATACCAAAATATATGGTTGATTAATTTTTTTAAAGGAAGTGGTGCTGGTTAAACACATGCAGTTAAATCAACTGCGTAATTCAACAACATAAAGGATTCTTTTTCTCCTGGTACTTGTTAGTTTTGTTTCTATTTTAGTGTTATCAAAAATTTCGATTCTTTCAGATGAATTGTCAGGAACTGAGACACAGAAAACTATACGTCAGGAATCTATCATGTTCTCTCACTTTTTCAAAGGTGATATATTGTATATTGTGTTAATTTTCTTTGAAATACTAATTTCATTTTCTATTAGTAGAAAAATGTTGGCATGGCAGTAAAATTGTAAAGGTGCATGAAGTTACTTTAAACAT
>JAPYYD010005516.1:0-12040 GCA_028551405.1 Uromys caudimaculatus | reverse complement strand
CAAGTTTCACTTAACAGTAACCCTGGACTGAGAGTGGGGTCCCAGATGGAGTGGTTGGAGAAAGGTCTGAAGGAGCTGAGGGTATTTGTAGCCCCATGGAGGGAACAAGAGCTTCAATGGGCCCGAACCCCCCCCCCCCAGTCGTCCTGGAGTTCGGACCACCAACCAAAGAATACACATCTATTGACCCATGGTTTGGACTACATATGTGGCAGAGGATGACCTCGATGGCCATCAGGGAGAAAGGAGAGGCCCTTGGGCCTGAGGGTGCTAGAGGCCCCAGTAAAAGGGAATGTCAAGGTGCGAATATGGGGATGGGTGGGCGGGTAGGTGGGAGGAGGAATTCCCTCACAGAGGCGGGGAGGGGGAGGGGATAGGGGGTTTCCAAAGAGGAGACCCAGAAAAGGGGAAACATTGGAAATGTAAATAAAGTATCAAAAATAAATTAAAAAAAATAGAAATAGATGTTAAGAAGAAAAATAAATAAATAAAAGACGATGGCAAGCAATGGGCAGAGTCTTTTTTGGGATCCCCATATGCAATTGTGGCCTCCTGAAAATCATGAAGTGTTGGAAAATGGAGCCCAGGATATATGGTGTAGTTTATAGATATTGTGTGTGCTTTAGGGAATTGGCAGACATATGGCATAAAGGCAAAGTAGTACCTGGGTGTCACTGGTCAGTGTGTCCTCAGCAAAGGGAGGCAGAGTTGTGGCTGAACAAATAATTTCACACAGACACCAAACAAATGTAGCATTTTATAATTTTAATGTTTGAGGATATAATACATGTGTACTACAATTATTATTACAAAATACTCTTAAATTCACACATTCATACATAATTTAGTATAATGTATAATATTAAGTGCCCCTGAATACAAGTCCCTTTCATATTGTGTTTTTATGATCATATATGCCATATTCTAATATACCTCACTTATGGTAACTTTTCTTGCTTCACTTCATATTGATAAATTTGAAAGCATTAATGAACATTTAAAAATTTGAGAATGACATTGAAATTAAAAATGATAAGTTAATAACTTCATATACTTTTCAATCCTTTTGTCAGCTGAATATTATCGATTACATTGTAAAGCATGTAAAAGGAAAGAGTATATATTTCTAAAATCACTATAGATTTGAAACCTATTTTCAAATACTTAAGTTGAATTCATGCATGTCACTTTTTTAACTGTTTTCTGGGTACATGGAAGTAATTGTGTTAAGCTTAATAATTCGTCTAGAAGAATAACCCAAGTTATAGCATATGAGAGGGTTTACATGATACTATTATCATGGTTTAATTTTCTTTATAGTTTTTGAGAATTTATAATCCTCTAAAGATTATTGTTTAATATTTATTGAGTCAGAATACACTTTGAAATAAACAATGTCAGGAAAATTATGTGTCAGTCATGCTTCATAGATAAATTTTCTATAAGACTTTTCCTGTAATACCTAGTCTTTTCTCCTGCACATTGCTGTACATATGTGGGCATGTGGGTGATATACTTACAACTGGCATAATAAAAATGATCTTTCCACGAGAACTAGTAGTAAAGTGCAGTACCAGAAACTTATTCATTCAGATATTAAGAAATGCTCTTTTTTTCTATTACTTTGATATGATCTCAACAAGAAGATCTCATCTCCATTGCCAGAAGACTAACTAAAAAAATAGATAAGTAAATTCAAGAAGCAAATGGTAATTATGTGCAGACCTGAAGGTGCACCTATAGCTAAGAGAAACTAAATGATAATAGAAATTCTAAGTTACAAGATATATAATGTAATTTCACCCCCTTCCCAAGCATAAACACAGCCCAATAAATTTTGTTGTCCAGATTGATATTGTAGCTTGGAGAAGTACATTTTAATACTGTAACATTAATATTGCTATTAAGTAAATATTTATTTTCTCAGGTGCTACATTAGTTAAAGGCAAGGACAATAAGCTTGTGGTGTATCTTCCAAGCTACAACGAAGTATGAAACAAATCAGTTTACCATGTGCTTAAATCTTAAGATGCAAACTATTGCATTCCTCCAGAGAAGCTATTAAACTGAGGAGAACAAAGTTTCAGGGTTATACATCAAATGAGAAGAGGTGCAGAACTAGCCAATAAAGCAAAGCCTTTCAAGCTTGTGATTTACATTATTACAAAATTTTATACCACCCACAGAATTTAAAAAAAAAAATGGTTTCTTTGGTTGTATGATCTCCTTCTTTATTATTTTCCCTTCTGATAATGGAAATATCTTAAAATCAATGTAATAAAACAAGAAGATTGCATATATTTTCAGTGATTGGTCGAAAGAATACCTATATTTCTGTATTGCAAAACATAGAAATACACAATTATAAACCACAAGCATAAACAGTATAATTTAGATATGTCTTCTCAATTAAAAATTAAATTAGAACAGCAGCATTTTAATTGATCTGAAATTTTAAACTATAAAGCACTAAAAATAATAGAACACAGCACATTGTAGTACATTCACAAAGTTGTTTGTAAAACAACAGTAAAAAAAATCCTGGATTGTGTTCAATATAGGTTTATCATAAGCATTGTATTGCACAAAAGAAGTGAAACAAAAGAACAGACATTATGTCGGTAGTACGCTATACAATCTCATACAAAATGCTTCTGTGAATGGCTAAAGAAACAGCAATTGAAGACAAAAGAGCTTGTGAAATGTTTTAATTTTTTTATCTGGGATTCTGTGTCCACAATGCAATTCATTGGTATTTTGAGCTATGCTTATGAGCACTCAAGTACCTATATTACACTTCAATAAACAGCTTCAACAAAATAAATGAATGTTGTTAGTGTATTACTTAAAAATTCAATGCCCATCTTTAAAAAGGGAATAGGCAAGCCTTCAAATCAAGAATATGGGAATTTTGTGTTTGAGAAAGGTAAGTCAAGAGGACATAGAGAGCAAATTGCAGAGCCTTTTTCAGGATGGAGGATGCTGTGAGCAATGGTATGGATTCAGTTAACCTCAGATAGTTTTAATTTTTTACTGCAGTAAGTAATCAAAAAAGTTGTTTAAATTCAAATGCAATCTGTAGTCACAGATAAATGCACACACGATTTTCTCTATCTACAGTTAAAAACCTATGAAGTGGGAATTTATATAGAAAGAAACCCAAAAAGATCATGATTCCTTTTTTAAAGGTGTCTGGTTAAAAGGAAAGGAGTGACCATAAATGGAAAAAATGCCAGTTTTATCTTTATGCTATTTCTGTCCTGTACTAAGCTGGGACAACATTGGTTTCTGTTACTGTCTATATAGCCAAATCTTATCATCATATTCTCTAAGCTAGGAGATATCAGAAAAATTTACCCTACTTAAAATGACTAATTTATTTTTACTATTTTTCCATGGCCAGAATACATTTCAAAATATTTTAACACATGCCACAATGAAAACTAATACAGGACAGTGGTATTTGCTCAAGAATGTGGAATGACTTCAGAGGGTCATCACCTGTGATGCTTGGCTGTCTATAACTATCTGGTCCTGTGGTTTATATTTAAAAAGTCATCCTAACAATCTAAGATTTGACCTAAATAATACTCGCTTGCTTTAAAATATTTCTTGCGTCAGTACATGCTTCTATTACATTGGAGAAGGTTTCAATCTTCCTTCCTTAATTTAGTGCTCTGTCTGAGAATAGTTATGCAGATAAACACAGTATCAATGGTATTCATAGATAATTCACTAGAGATAATGAAATTTTTGTTATACTGAGGCTCTTCCAGTCATAATACAGTTGAAAGTCAAATACCACACAACTTGTGCTAGTGAACAGTGATCTATTAGGTAGCCGCTGAGACAGGACAGTGTAGATAGGGTGACTAAGGAATGGATGAAAAAATGAGGTGTGTCACCTAGAGAAATCTGTGATAAAGCACATGTCACTTTGCATAACTCATCAGTTGGCACTGAGTTTTCTCTCCTAAATTATCAAAAAGATATGTTCAAGGAATTACCCTATGGGCCTGGCTTTCTTTATGCAACAAGAAACTCTTGTAGAAGTCAAGTTGTAGTGTTCCATTTTCATTGAAATACCAGAGAAGGTTATAATTTCTTATTTATTTATATTTATTTCCTTTCTTGTTGAAACCCGAATTCTAATATTGTGAGAACTGCTTTGAAGGCCACAGAGAACACATAGGAAAATATTTGTCATACCTTCACGTATGAGTTTATGTCTGTGTGGGGGGCATATTTGTGAGGAAGGTGTATGTCAATGTGTATGTAGCTTAATATCAAAATGTAGAAAACAAAAAAATGTTCTTGCCAGAAAGCTAAATGAACAATATGCGACAGAATTGTACTAGAAGCCTTATTATAAGCATTATAGAAGGAAGGTAACATTTTGTAACCTTTTATCTTAATACTGAATTCTTGAAGAATTCAAAATACATTATTATTTCATTAGGCAAATTTAGAATTGAATGCACATGTTTTGACCTTGAAGCAGATTTTTAAAAAATAAAAATAAAAATTATGCCATTGCCATTAGCCCATGGAAATATTTTATATGGGTGTACCCATGTACAATAAACAATGTTTTAGCATTAAATTTTTGATACTGTTTGCAATTCAGATATGGATGTTGATTCAGATTACTTCACTCTTTTTAAGAAGGCTAACCTATCCCTTGCTTTTTCATCGGTAATACAAAGGTCAGGTGTTTACTAAATAGAAGAAAGAGTAGAGAAGGAAGTAGAGTAGGAAAGTAAAAAGACAGACAACAAGAAGATGAAAAATAGCAAGACTAAGAAAGAAGAAGAGAAGAGGGAGGGGGAGGAGGAGGAGGAGGAAAAGGAGGAGGAGGAGGGGGGAAAGGAGGAGGAGAAGGAGGAGGAGGAGGGGGGAAAGGAGGAGGAGAAGGAGGAGGAGGAGGAAAAGGAGGAGGAGGAGGAGGAGGAGGAGGAGGAGGAGGAGGAGGAGGAGGAGGAGGAGGAGGAGGAGAAGTCAGTTAGAAGTTCTGAAAGAACTCTAAATGGGCTCCTAAGTTTGTCATGGCTAATAGTGATTGTCACCTTGCCATAAAGCAGAATCTCCTAAGAGGTAAACTCCCGAAAATGTCTATGAAGTTTCATCAAGATTACATTCCTGTTGTTAAGAAAGCTCACTCTAAATTTTGACATAATAATTTCAGGAATTTCATTCAATAATCAGCCAGCTGAAGCCCTGCATTCTTTCCTTTCTGCTGCTGACTAGTTGCTGTCTGCACTTGCCCTAGGAATCACCATCTCTCTCCTGAACTCTGTCACTATAAATCTGTACTTCCTTACATTGCTTTCCCACGTGTTTTATAATAGTAATGAGACCAGCATCTCTTTTAATATGTGAGATAGCTATCACTCCTGAACGAGGAAGTAAGTTTGTCAAGTTTATTAGCTTACACACTGAAAACATTATTGTGGAGACAGGTTTGCATATATCAATGTGCATATTTGCAAGTTTTGTGATTTTGTATGTGTAAAGGTGTGTGTTTGTGTGTAATGAACTGTCAGTTTCTGGCATCAAATACCTTGCTCTTGTCTGTGTTTTTCACAATATGAACTTTGATAATCATGTAAAAATTGTATGCTTGTGAGCTTCTTGTAATATTTTCAAAAATGAATCTGGATTCACTATGTAGCTCTCACAAGAGTTATAGAATAAATTATATCTATTTCAGACAATCATTTATGCATTCATTTTTCTGTAAGAGTATCTGATTTTTAAATGGCAAGCAAAATACTATATAATTAAGATATACGACATTTTTGAGTGAGTCCTTAATATCTACACTCTCAATCATTTTTCAATAAGAAACACATCCTTAGATGTATTCAGAGTAATGCTTATTTTGTCTGACTTTTTATGTTCTACAGAAATGTACTTTTGTATGCAGAATATGGAAAGGGAAGTTTGTGATCCCAGAAACATGTGTATATTCTTAAAAACCAATTTACTCATTTATTTTGAATAAGCATCTTAACATTCTACATACAAAAATTAAGTACGTCATTTAGTCAATGAAAAATATGATATAGAACACAGTATACAGAAACACTTGTCTTTTTGCTGATTTCTATTCATGTTGATTATCCAGTATTTGTCACCTAATAGCTGCTATACTGTATTATTTGCAAATGTTCAATGTTGACAGCAAGAAAAGAGGAGAGTAATTTTGATTTATGTGAAATTGTATGTGTTTGCACTTTTGTTTCACTGATTAACATTTATGCTGAGTTTTGAGCACGTGGTACTTTTGTATCGCTTTTATCACTCTACTCTCCATATAGTATTTATAGGGCAGTCTATCTTATACACATTGTGACACCAGCAACAGAAAGGTTGCAAATAACCGAGCTGAGCAGAGTGAGAATAGGATAGGTCAGATTCACTCTGGCAAGAAATTGGATGTTACAATGGACCCAAATTTATTTTGGGAATTTGTTATAAACCACTAGATGAAAAACACCATGAAGTTGAGGAAATGGCCTGTGAAATAAAAGGAGCCTGTGATAAAAGGAAAGAGAACTGATGAAGGACTTTAATTACCTAGCATAAGGCTGAAAATTCAAAAAATAAAAAAAGTTCAGTTCAGAACGGCATAATATTGCTTCCAAGCATTCGTATCACTTCCAAGCCCGTGATTTCACTTTAACCAAGATTATAGATATATTTGTACAATACAGATGTTGTTATTTCTAAATATTTAGCAGTAATTTCCTAAAGATTATATAAATTGTCTTGCTTACATATGATGAGAAGACAAATATGAAGATTGTATATGCATAAAATCAGTTTTATAACTGATAATCTTACAAATTGCAGTATATCTATATATATATAATTAACAATAAGAGATAGTATAGACTCAAATGTGCGAGTGAGTTACTTGAAATATCAAAAAAAGTATGCACTATTGATATAAATAGTTTAATAAGTGACTTATGATTTGACGTGTTTTAAGTAAACACTGGAATATACCTGCATAATTTTATATGACTATATATATATAATCATATATTATATATATATGATTGCACAAATATACATATATGTATATATATTAGTATGCATATATATATTTATAATTGAATATGACAAGAAAATAAAATTGAAATCTCACAATTCCATATTAAAATTAAAACCTTTAAAGTGACAAATGAAGATTAAATTATAACTAATCCATTCTGTATTTAATTATCATAAACATTTTTTGATACAGATAAAGTCTAAAAAGATACGAAGTCCAAAAAACAATTGCAAAGAGTCTGTTCTTCAGCATTCATTTCTCTGATGATAGTTTCTCTAACTCCTAAACAGGCTTCTTATTATCACATGTAGAAAACTATTCTCATGTGTTCTAGATTTTTCCCAGCTCAGGACATTGGTCTTTAAACTTCTATAGAAAAAGTTATAACTATCAAAGAAAAAATGTATACATTGTTTTTTAATAACAATTGTGTTCTAATTATCATTTAATTTGTGGCATTTTTCATAAACAGAATCTATAGATAGATTAGTGTTATAGATTGAAAATTACCTTCTTTAGAGATAAAGTCAACCATTTTCATTCTCAACAGATATGACAAGCCAGGTCCTATAAACTATGTTTATCTTAAACTACCATAAAATTTAGCAAAACTGTAAAATGTTTACACAGTTTTCTTTTTAATATATGTGTTAAAACTAGTTCTGCAGTAAGAGGACAGAGGAATTTTCCTGATAACTCATTCCAAAATTTTCATTTTCTATAACTAATTGTAGCGGAATACTGTGCTTAAATACCATGCTTTTGAATGTCAACTCCTGGTCTGTAGGTTAAATATACAACTTGTTAATTTAACATCACGGTCATGTTCATAATCCTTTGATATCCCAGTCTCTCCTTTGTAAAATAAATAACGTCACACCAACCTATGTACTTAAAGATTTAAGTGAAATAATAAAATACTGGTAATATTGTCTACTGTGTGTCAACTGTTTTAGAGTTACATTGTTATATCAGAGTGAGCTTTCAATATTCATGCTGTTATTTTACTTTTCAAGTCAGAGACAAATGGTTCTATCTGCAAGCTCATACTGTTTCACTGACAAATTTAAAAATGTCCCTGGGGCTGGCTTGAAAATAATATAATTGGTTTTCTTTGGGGTAGCATTGATGTAGAGAAAGTTTTATGTTTAGAAGTATATAAATACATATTCAGAGACTTAGTAAGATATCTGCATAAACCAGCCATCATTTCAACATTTCCTGGTGATTCAGATAGCTATTTTCTGCTATCTGACTGGTAGTGGATAGGAACATTTCTCCTTGATTTAAAACTGAGGCCTATTTTTTTAAATGCAAATAGTGCCAGCTTTTATGATAGATTCTAAGTAATAAAATCAGCCTCTGTGTTTAATATGCAGATACTCTCTGCTTTGGAAAATTAACCTTGCCCAAAATAACAGTAATATTTAGTTCACTTTGACAAATGACATGAAAAAGTGAGATCTCTTCCACAAGCAGCTCATGTATTAAAATCTAGATATGCATAGTAACAGCCAAGTTTACCATATGTGATCTTTATAAAAGTGTGGTAGGAATTAAAGCCAAGTTCAGTGTATATAGGTTTTGTATTTCTTCCTGGACATTCCTAATATCTTCTGAAGCAAAAATTCTATATCAAGCACTACTCAGAGCTTGTGGGTTGTAATAACTTCTGTAGTTATCTCCCATAAGTTTACCTCCCTGTGAACAAAAGTTATGATCTCAATTAAGTCTATTTGAGAGAATGCAATTTGGAGGTAAACAGGAAATAAATTGCTCCTCATATCATAATCCTTTGGCATTAAAATGCATCTGATATTAAGCTATCCATCAGAACTAAGCACTGTAAATCTTCATTATATATAACACATGTGAAATAAAGATAAATAAATAAATAAATAAATAAATAAATAGGACCTAGACAGCTTAAGTTTCAGGACAAACTCCAAAATTATTAACGATATATTTAAATATGCCATGGATGTAATGTTCAAATATATTATCAGTAAATATGTATTAGATCCACCACATAATGAAAAATCTGGACTTTTTATTTTTCATTATTTTATTCTAAATATATTGATGTAGTGGCAATAGTCAATAAATTCATTATGTATGTGTTGTGGGACAGGTCTATGCGCTTTTTGTTCTCTATTTTCATGTTCCATGTGTCCAAGCAAAACAGTTTCTGGGTATACGTTATTTCCAAAAAGTATAGAAATTTTTGAGACCCACATGGAAGACACTGACATCCTCTTATATTAGAAAATAAGAATACATCCTCCTCACTTTCCTTTCCTAACTTCAGTCCTTCTTATGTCCATCCCTCCAACTTTTCCATGTGGACCTTGCTTTTTTCTCAAATGGATGGACTCCTTTTCTTTGGTTACTATTATCACAACATCTTTTAAATGTATGAAAAAGCAAATAAAACCCAAAGTTAACATTTTATGACAATTGAGTGACAAGAAAACAATAGCCACATAAAGTCAAATAGCAGTATGGAAATGTGAAGTGTTCTTTGCAGCTGAGAGATACTGGGTTATCAACAAAAGTGAGCAAGTAGGCCAACTAATACATGATAAGAACGTGTTGACATTAGAATGGAAATGTACAATAATTTTAAGATAAGGACACAGTTATCTATCAACATCGATTGAGAAAATATGGTTATCAACAAAACTTATTTTTATTAATTTAATATTTTACACTCCAGATTCTTTACCCTCCTGATTCACCTTCCCACTGTTCCACATCCCATACCTCCTCCCCACTGCCCTGTCTGCACAAGGATGTCCCCAACCCCACCCCCACCCCACCAGACTTCTAAACTGCTTGGGGCCTCCAGTCTCTTGAAGGTTAGTTGCATCTTCTCTGACTGAACCCAGACCTGACAGTCCTCTTCTGTATATATGTTGGGGGCTTCGTATCAGCTGGTGTATGCTGCCTGGTTGGTGGTCTGAGAGATCTTAGGGGGCCAGGTTAATTGAGACTGTTAATCCTCCTACAGGTCATCCTTCTTCTCAGCTTCTTTCAGCTTTTCTCTAATTCAGTCACAGAGGTCAGCAGCTTCTGTCCATTGCTTGGGTGAAAATATCTGCATCTGACTCTTTCTGCTGCTTGTTGGGTCTTTCAGAGGGCAGTCATCATAGATCCCTTTTTGTGAGCGCTCCATGGTCTTATAATAATGTCAAACCTTGGAGCCTCCCCTTGAGCCGGATCCCATTTTGAACATGTTGCTGGACCTTCTTTTCCTCAGGCTCCTCTCCATTTTTATCCCTGCAGTTCTTTCAGACATGAACAACTATGGGTCAGAGTTTTGACTGTGGAATGGCAAACCCATCCCTCACTTGATGCTCTGTCTTCCTGCTGGAAGTGGGCTCTATAAGTGCCTTCTCCCCACTGTAGGGCATTTCATCTAAGGTCCCTTTCTTTGAGTCCTGAGAGACTCTTATCAAGAAGCTAACCTCCAAAACCAAACAACACAATCAAATAATGAGGTATTGAACTAAACCTAGAATTCACAACAGAGGAATCTCAAATGGCTGAGAAGCACTTAAAGAAATGTTCAGAGTCCTTATTGATCAGAGAAATTCAAATCAAAACCACCCTGAAATTCCAACTTACACCAATCAGAATGGCTAAGATCAAAACTAAATTTGACAAGGCATGTTGGCAAGGATGTGCAGAAAGAGGAACACTCCTCCATTGCTGGTGGGATTACAAAGTGGTACAATCACTCTGGAAATCAATTTGGAGGTTCCTCAGAAAATTGGAAATAGATATTCATGAAGACCCAGATATATCAATCTTGGGAATATACACAACTGATTCCCCACCATGCTTCAGGGGCATGTGTTCCACTATGTTCATAGCGGCCTTGTTTGTGATAGCCAGAAGCTGGAAACAACCCAGATGTACCACGACAGAAAAATGGATACAGAAAATGTGATTCATTTACACAATGGAATACTACTCAACTATTAACAACGAGAACATACTGAGTTTTGCAGGCAAATAGATGGAACCAGAAAATATCATCCTAAGTGAGGTTTCTCAGACCCAAAAGTACATGCATGTCATGCACTCACAAATAAGTGGATACTAGCCAAAAAAAAAGTACAGAATACCCAAAATACAGTCCACAGAACTCAAAAAGGTCAATAAGCTGAAGGGCTCAAGTGAGGACTGTAGGGAGCGGTTAGAGTATTCGCCATTACAAGATGGCGCTGACTTCCGCCGTCGCTCTAAGGAAACTTACGGATAGCGCGGGGAAACCCCGAAGCGCTTGCGCATTAAGGGTGTACATGACTAATCACCGCCCACTCCCGGGGCGCGCCAACCAGTGGAGGACACGCTGCCTCAGGGCTATATAAGCAGTGCCATTTTGGAGCCCAGGGTCTTCCTCTTTTCATCATGCAATAAACGCATTGCTGCAGAAGGATCCGTGTGTCCGCGTGGGTTCTTGCTGGCGAGACCAAATGGCGCGCCGGACAACTGGTGCCGAGACCCTCCGCTTCTGCGGAGTGGATTCAGAACTGCAGGACTAAAGGCAAGCTCTGAGAGGTATGTCTGTCCACGAGCTTTTCCCTCACCTCCTTCCACAATCGGCTGACGTGATAGAAGCTATCCTTATAGTATTGGCCGCACTCGCCCTCTTTACGGGGACCATGTCTTTGTGGAAGCTGGTAAAATCATGTTTGGAGGAGGAAAACTGCTGCCCAACAGTAATAGCGGGACCGGGGGCAATGGAGGATTTGTAGGACAGCATGTCAGAAACAGAGCGAGACAGAAGAAAAGGAAAAGGCATGCCTAAGAAACAAGACCTTTCTGAGGACCTCGAGTCCAAAGAAACGAGAGAAAAGGGAAAGAACACCCTGGGAGAGAGAAAGAGAGGCCGGGAGGGCCTGGGAGAGAGAAAGAGAGGCCGGGAGGGCCTGGGAGAGAAAAAGAGAAAGGAGGAACAGAGAAAGATCTGGC
>JAPYYD010005515.1:0-12040 GCA_028551405.1 Uromys caudimaculatus | reverse complement strand
AAAAACATAATTGAAATATTGATGTCTATTGTGTATTCCTGTGTACATGTACCTTGGAATACATTGTATAATGAAAAAATGAGTAAAGTGTATATTATATGGTCCAATTCATTTAAATAATAATGACAGAAAAATACAGAGGAATGTGTTCCTCTGGCTGCATGGTGTTTGGCCAGAGAAAATGCACAGTAGTGATGAATGGCACAGGAGTTTGTTTAAAGAAAATAATTGTGTGATAACAGTATAAGTAAGTGCACAAAAAACTATATAACTGTGCATTTCATAGTAGAGAATAGGATGCTCAGGGATGGCTCTGTCATGGTATGTAACACAAAGTTTTACTAAATTGGAAGTTGAGACAACTATAGGTTCTTACCTAAACCAATATACATAAAATATATAAGTGGTTCTCAGCTATGGTAATGTTGTGACCCTTTCATACAGACCTTTATGTTCTGGTGACCCTAACTTGATGCTTTATAACTGTAATTTTGCTATTGTTATGAATTATAATGTAAATATCTGTTTTCTGATGGTCTTTTGTGGCCCCTGTGAAAGGGTCAATCCACTGACTGCTGGAATAGAGGTATCGTTGTGCCTGGGATTGTTGATGCTTATGACTGAGCAAAATATAGTTGCTATACAAAACATAAACAAGTAATGACATATATTTTCCTGGTACATTCATTAAAATACATTAGTAGCATTTTCATGTCTAAAAATAAATGTTTATATGACCTGTATTGTCACAATTAACATAAGAATAATAGAGATGCAGATTTCCTCAGAAGGAAAATATGCATTGTAGCACAACATCAAAAATTTCTTCCAACATTAGTTGCACACTGCCATGTGCAGAAAAGGTTAGTGAAAAACAGAATTATGGATCTCGGTTGTTGCTGCAAAATAACAGGGACATAGACTTTGGCATTAGGCAGTGATAAAACAAATATAGAGAGTGGCTGGGCAAGTGGTGGTGGTGATGCCATTGAGATTTTTCTTAGAACCAAGAAGCCTAAAGTAATCTAATTGAATGGGAATGTGTGCTTCATTTTCTTAACAATTAAACATGATCCTGGGAAGTGTAATTTTCACATATTTCTATCATTAACATTATTAGCAACTTTAGAAAGTTAGGTCATAAAAGTCTGATCTATGCCAGTAACACACTCATTCCTCAAAGGGCTTGTTTACTGGACATTCAACATATTGGCACACTGTCAAGCTGCAACCTTTCCAAGTGATGTGTCTTTAAAAGTCACTTAAAAATTATCTTCTAAGAAATATTATTTTGTTCAGCATGTAGTATCTGTTTACTTTCATAACTGTTCAAACACTCCTCTTAGCCCCACAAAGAATAAACTACAACAAACAAACAAGTTAACATCCACTCATGAGTTTCTCTCCCACTTCACTACCCTCAAAGTGTAGTCATCTGTGATCAGTGACTATTATCAGTCATCTCTGTAGGTCACTGAGAAAACTGGCCCTATAGAGGTCGTGGATAATCACTGTCTTTAATGAGTTTTACTGCATCACCTGAACTCCTCTGGGACTCACAGGCTCTTATTATAGAGATGCATTGCAGAAGAGGTGTAAAATGTGGTGTAGACATTGAAGTGGGACCACAGACCTACTGACTTCCCTTGCCCACACTGAATATAAAGAACACAATCTTTTATCAAGATCTAGGAATCACGCTTGGCCATCCAAGGTAAATTATCTGGATAGTGAGCTATTCCTTTGCTGTCCTTCAAACTTGAGAGTATTTTCTTTTTCTTCCCAATTGCATATTCACAGAACAGTCTTTGGGGTATGATAATTTACCTCTTTGTCATCTCTCTGACTTTATTATTGTCATATAGTTGAAGTATTTGGTTTGTGATAAATATTAATAAACATTTTAGTATCTATGTGGCTCCTCACAACTACTCTTTCCTAAATTATTCTCCTAAACCATACCATTTCAAGCTAATAACAGGTCTAGGAAATTGAGTTGAATTATGTAATTTAGTTTGAATTTCTGTGGGGAGAGATTCACTATGTCCCAGCTTGATCTCAAACTCATAGTGATCTCCAGCTTCAGCCTTCCAAGTCCTGGGACATAGGTCTGCACTACTACACAAGGACGAGCTATGTAATCCTTCTGTTTTAAGTACCTTCCTCTCTGTCTCTTTTCTGTCTCTCACTCTGTGTGTCTCTGTCTCTTTGTCCTTCTGTCTCTATCTGTATCTCTCTATGTCTCTGCCTCTGTATCTCTCTGTCTATGTAGAAATCAGAGGATATCAGAACACACGTATTTTTCACAACATGTCAAGTCTTATTGTTTGATATAGTTTATGCCAGATCTCCAGTCTCCCAAGGATTCTCTTATCTTCACCTTTCATCTCCCATAGGAGCACTGGGATTACAGATACATGCTACCTCACCCACTGTATCATTCACAGGGGAAGCAGAATTTAGGAAACTGAGTTACGGTTTTCCCCACATTGCTTCATCCCACCATAATTTTGAAACATGATTCTGAAGTATGCATCACTGAATGAAGCTGCATTAAATATTCATCAACAGAGTGAAGGTCTCTTCATCCTGAGGCAGTTGTGTGGTTTCACTGAACATTGGGCATGCTGGCCAGACACTATACAATTGGACTACATATCTAGCCTCACATGTCTCTTAATGCCCTTTTTCTGCTTTCGTTGCCATCTTAAAACATGCTAGGATTCATTAGTCTAGAAGAAAACAGAAAGAACAGAAAGGGCAATTTGTTTAAAGGATACAGCCTATACAATGTTAGCAGCTGAGGGTCTAATACCTGCACAGACAGCCTCAAGAGTCTCTAGGAAGAGAAGAGGCTAAAGTCTTGAGTCTAGAGACAGAATTTTTCTTTGGAAGACTTCACATTTTCTTGTATATTCTTTAACTTGTTTCATAAGAATTGTCATGTTATAAAGAGTGATTTGTTATATCTAGTGACTTCAACATTGACAATATAGAAAATAACCTTCCTAACATCATTAAGAATTGACTGACACTTGTCAAAACTAGTTAACATGGCCTTAAAATAATATCCTTCCCTTAATGGTATGTATGGATGAGGGAGAACTCAAGATAAATTTGCATATATGTCTATACCTTGTGCTTGTTCTTATATTTTCAATAATTTACAAAATTATCATCACATTGATTTCCCTACATCAATATTAGTGATATGCTCTGTAGGTGCCTTTAGTTATAATAATTACTAAAAAAAAAACATATCATATACTCATACCCTCAGTGTTTATTAAATATAAAATTACCTCTCTGAACTTGATCACATAGTGTCAAGTTTTAGAGTGGTCAAGTAGACTAAGTTTGCATTCTCCAAAGCTTAAAGAAGTATGTGTATTATATATATATAATAGATGGATAGATAGAAGGCAATTCAGAGTAAACAAGTAAATCCAAAAAAGATATAAAAATCAATTTTATGCCAAGACTAAATAGAGAAAAGGCTTAGGAAATAACTGTCTGGTGAACTATGCTAAAGATATTTTAATAATGCCTTAATAATTATTGATAAAGTCATGTTGATATGAATGATATACTACTTGTGATGATATTATAGACCATGTAAATTTGTTGCATCTTCTCAATGTATGGTGAATTTGAAATACATTGATCTTCAATGGGAATGTTAACTTCTCCTTATTTTTTCTGAAATGGCATTTGTGTAAACAAATGACTAGAAGAAATCACACTGTCATCTCTCAGTTCCTCCTCCTGGGCCTGCCCATCTACCCAGAACACCAGTACCTGTTCTATGCCCTGTTCCTGGCCATGTACCTCACCACTGTCCTGGGAAACCTCATCATCATCATCCTCATTCTTCTAGACTCCCATCTCCACACACCCATGTACTTGTTTCTTAGTAATTTATCCTTTGCTGACCTCTGCTTTTCCTCTGTCACAATGCACAAGTTGTTGCAGAACATGCAGAGTCAAGTCCCATCCATCCCCTATGCAAGTTGCCTAACACGACTATACTTTTTCTGTACTTTGGAGACCTTGGAAACTTCCTCCTTGTGGCCATGGCCTATGACCGCTATGTGGCCATCTGCCTCCCCCTTCATTACATGAGCATCATGAGCCCCAAGCTCTGTGTGAGTCTGGTGGTGCTGTCCTGGGTGCTGACCACCTTCCATGCCATGCTGCACACCCTGCTCATGGCCAGCTTGTCATTCTGTGAGGACAATGTGATCCCTCACTATTTCTGTGATATGTCTACTCTGCTGAAAGTGGCTTGTTCTGACACTCATGATAATAAATTAGCAATATTTATCTCAGGGGTTCCTACAGTTATACTCCCTTTCCTTCTCATCATTGTATCTTATGCAAGGATTGTTTCCTCCATCTTCACGATCCCTTCTTCTCAGGATATCTGTAAAGCCTTTTCTACCTGTGGGTCCCACCTGTCTGTGGTATCACTGTTCTATGGGACAGTCATTGGTCTCTACTTATGTCCTTCAGCTAATAACTCTACTGTGAAGGAGATTGTCATATCTATGATGTACACATTGGTGACTCCCATGCTGAACCCCTTCATCTACAGCCGGCGGAACAGAGACATTAAAAATGCATTAGAAAAAGTAATGCACCAAAAGAAAAATCCCTCCTTCTTAGGATGGTAATACTTCAGACTTTCATATAATTTCATGTAGAAAATATTAATATTGTGATGTTACTACAGAATTGTTCCTCGCCATGGATCCCTCTGTTTAAAGGTCCCACAACATGAGGAGTTGAATTTTGGAAGTAAGTTTGGGGGATCTGAAAATGCACACTTTGTCTTGTCCAGGTGATCCTGGAAACAGTAGTGTAGACTTAAAGTCATATCTCTAATCCCCATGGTTTTTGATCTGAATTTACTTCATTTTATCATTTTGTCCAAATGCCTGCTTTGAATGTACTCTAAAATATCAGATCTGTACTCTATAATCTCAGATCAATACTTAATAATATCCAAGTATCTCAACTTAGCAGCCATTTTTCAATCTTATACATGTTCTTTCTACAATTTGTCCTTAAATAATGGCATGATGTATTTCCCTAAACTATGTGTTTATTTTGTTGTCTGTGATGTTTTTCTAGCATAGATTTTTGTTGACTATTCCCAGTGATGTCTAGAAGCAAATAAAATTCCCAAAACTAAATATTTTGAAAAGGAGGAAAAAAGATAAAGAAAGAGATTTCATGGGGCTCTGCCAATTTTGTAATCACTATTAACTGTTTATAGACGCTGGGAGTGGCAAACCACCATCTTCATTTAGTAGTGTATTTATAGCTGATCTCACCAGGCTCCAACAGATAGATTTAAACCCATCTTTACATGGACTGTACTAGTTAATCTCAATAGGTCACAAAACAAAATGAATAGTCATGAATGTGAAAGGAGAGGAGAGATATGACAGAAATGGTAGGGAAGTAAGAGATGAGAGTTGTTGTGTAGATGTGTGAAATTATTAGGAAAATGTCTAAAAAATAAACTATAGTAGCCATTAAAGAAAGCCACGCCTGCACACAATACAATGATCAATGTCTTGTGGGGAGCCCTGCCTCAATGGCCACAGCAGCAGCATAGATACTGCATTCTAGGTCCAGGGAATATCACATGAAAAGGAATGGAAAGATTACAAGAATCATAATACCAGGAAGTCAGCTGTGTGACTGCCTTTCTTATAAATGTCTGCCTTAACAGGGCCTAAACAATGACAGTATCAGTAGACACACTAATACAGAAGTGTGAAAAAGCCTCATAGGGTCCCAGCCCCAGACAAAAAACTACAGGCAGCTAATAATGACTACTAAGAAAAAGAAAATTAGGTTCTCCCAGGTATGAGCCCCTGATTCATTATCCTATACAAAGTGGTTAGTCTTGAAACCCTATCTACCCAAACAACAAATATGAGCTCAGCAGGTTGTGCTTATATAGTTTTTATAGATGGACAAATAGAGAGATATATAATAGGTAGATAGATAGATGATTGATAGATAGATAGATAGATAGATAGATAGATAGATAGATACCAATAAAAAAAGAGGCTATTGCTTTGAGAGTGGATTGGAGGGAGGAAAAAAAGGGGGAAGTGATGTATTTACTTTTGAATAACAAATTTAAGAATAAAACAATTTGATAATAATGAAATGATAGATCCAAAGAACACAGGGAAAGAGCTAGCCTCACAGGAGGGTGGACAAGCCTGTGAGCAGTGTAAGGCCAGCACTTCTGCTCAGAGAGACCGGCCCAGAACTCCCAGGACCCAGGGACTGAGGAGCAACTGGGGACAGGAGGCTTCCAGCTTCCATCTGTGGCTGGGGACCTCAGACTGTGTCACAGGGCTCCATAGCCAAATAGCACCAGGAGAAAGCTAGCCTCTCAGGAGAGTTGACAAGCCTGTGATCATGGATAAGAACAGCACCTCTGAATAGAGGAACCCACACAGAACCCCCAGGACCCAAAGACCTAGGAGCAGTCGGGGACAGGAGCCTTCCGGTTTGTGCCTGTGGCCTGTGCCACACGCCTCCATATCAAATAGCACAGGGAAAGAGCTACCCACTCAGGAGCGTGGACAAGCCTGTGAGCAGCATAAGGCCAGCACCTCTGCTCAGAGGGACCCGTGCAGAAACCCCAGGACACAGGGACCTAGGAGCAGTCGGGGACAGGAGACTTCCAGTTTCCATCTGTGGCGGGGGACTTCAGCCTGTGCCACAGGGCTCCATAGCCAAATAGCGCCAGGAGAAAGGTACCCTCTCAGGAGTGTGGACAAGCCTGTGATCAGCATAAGGCCAGCACCTCTGCTCAGAGGTACCCGCGCAGAAACCCCAGGACCCAGGGTCCTAGGAGCAGTCGGGGACAGGAGCCTTCCAGTTTCCATCTGTGGCTGGGGACCTCAGCCTGTGCCACAGGGCTCCATAGCAAAACAGCACCAGGAGAAAGCTAGCCTCCAAGGAGTGTGGGCAAGCCTGTGAGCGGGGATAAGAAAAACACATCTGATCAGAGGGATCCACCAGGAACCCTCAGAACACAGGGACTGAGGAATGGTCTTCCAGTTTCCTTCTGCTGCCAGGGAACTGTTCCTGTGACATAGGGCTCCATACTCAAACAGTGCCAGGAGAGAGCTGGTCTTCAAGGAGTGCCAACACACCTTCAAGCACAGGCAAGGCCACCGCTTCCATTCAACTTCTTGGATCAAGAGGGACCCTTGCAGAGCCATCAGGACACAGGAAGCAAGGAATAGCTGGGAACAGGATCCTTCTGGTTTCTGTCTGCACACCAGAGCTGACCCTATACTACAGCTCCCTAACCCCAAATTCCTCTCAGGGAGAGCTGGTCTCTAAGGAGTACTGAGGCAGAGGCTTGAAGGAGGGACAAGCCACAGTGAGAGAGAGCAAGAACAGCTAACACCAGAGATTACCAGATGGCAAAAGGCAAGGGCAAGACCATAAGGAACAGAAACCAAGGCAACTTGGCATCATCACAAACTAGTTCTCTCACCACAGCAAGCCCTGGATATCACAACACACCAGAAAAGCAACACTCAGATTTAAAATCACATCTCATGATGATGATAGAAGATTTTAAGAAGGAAATAAATAACTCCCTTAAAGAACTACAAGAGAACACGGGTAAACAGCTAGAAGCCCTTAAAGAGGAAACACAAAAATCTGTTAAAGAATTGCAGGAAAACACAATCAAACAGGCAGAATTACAGGAAAACACACTCAAACAGGCAAAGGACATGAAGAAAACCAT
Source organism: Uromys caudimaculatus (assembly GCA_028551405.1). Lineage (NCBI taxonomy): Eukaryota > Metazoa > Chordata > Mammalia > Rodentia > Muridae > Uromys > Uromys caudimaculatus. The sequence continues at coordinate 4,245 of JAPYYD010005515.1, read as the reverse complement.
CCAGGATCTAAAAATTGAAATAGAACCAATAAGGAAATCACAAAGGGAGACAATCTTGGGAGATAGAAACCCTAGGAAAGAGATCAGGAGTCATAGATGCAAGCATCACCAACAGAATACAAGAGATAGAAGGGAGAATCTCAGGTGCAGAAGATACCATAGAAAACATTGAAACCACAGTCAAAGAAAATGCAAAAAGCTCCTAACCCAAAACATCCAGGAAATCCAAGACATAATGAGAAGACCAAACCTAAGAATAATAGTTCTAGAAGAGAGTGAGGATTCCCAATTTAAAGGGTCAGTGAATATCTTCAACAAAATTATAGAAGAAAACTTCCCTAATCTACAGAAAGAAATGAACATAAATATTCAAAAAGCCTACAGAACTCCAAATAGATTGGACTAGAAAGGAAATTCCTCCTGTCACATTATAGTCAAAACACCAAATGCATAAAACAAGGAAATATTAAAAGCAGTAAGGGAAAAAGGTCAAGTCACATATAAAGGCAGACCTATCAGAATTACACCAGACTTCTCACCAGAGACTATGAAAGCTAGAAGATCGTGAGAAGATCTCATACAGATCCTAAGAGAACACGACTGCCAGCCCTGCCTGCTATACCCAGCAAAACTCTCAATTACCATAGAAGGTAAAACCAAGATATTCTATGACAAAACCAAATTTATACAATATGTTTCCACAAACCCAACCCTACAAAGGATAATAGATGGAAAACGCCAACACAAGAAGGGAAACTACACCCTAGAAAAGGCAAGGAAGAAATCTTTGACAAACTGAAAAGGAGATAGCCACACAAACATAAAAATAACATCAAAAATAACAGAAAGCAATAATCACTATTCCTTAATATCTCTTAACATCAATGGACTCAATTCCCCAGTAAAAAGACATAGAATGACAGGCTGGATACATAAACAGGACCCAGCATTTTTCGGCATACAGGAAAAGCACCTCAGTGTTAAAGATAAATACTACCTCAGACTAAAGGGCTGGAAAACAATTTTCCAGGCAAATGGTCCCAAGAAACAGGCTGGAGTAGCATTCTAATATCGGATAAAATCGAATTTCAACCAAAAGCCAACAAAAAGATAAGGAAAGACACTTCATCCTCATCAAAGGAAAAATCTACCCAGAAGAACTCTGAATTCTGAACATCAATGCTCCAAATGCAAGGGTACCACATTCATAAAGGAACTTTACTAAAATGGAAAGCACACATTGCACCTCACACAATAATAATGGGAGACTTCAACAAACACCCCACTATCATCAATGGACAGATCTTGGAAACACAAACTAAACAGAGACACAGTGAAAATAACAGAAGTTATGGGCCAAGCAGATTTAATAGATATCTATAGAACATTTCATCCTAAATCAAAAGTTTTCTCCAAAACTGACCATGTAAATGGTCACAAAACAAATCTCAACAGATATAAGAAGACTGAAATAATCCTATGCCTCCTATCAGATCACTACAGATTAACACTGGTCTTCTTTGGCAACAAAAACAACAGAAAGCCCACATACACGGGGAAGCTGAACAACACTCTACTCAATGATAACTTGGTCAAGGAAGAAATAAAGAAAGAAATTAAAGACTTCCTAGAATTTAATGAAAATGAAAGTGAAAGACCTCCGAGCTGGGGAGACCCTCACTCAAGTCTCGGGATGGCGCGACCCCCCAAGAACTCACGAAAGACCGTCCTTGCTGCAATCACACGAGGTTTATTGGGGGGGGGGGCGACCAGTGCCCTGGGGCCAAGCTCGTAACCTACACAGAGGCAGAGGAGTTCGACCCTGAGCAGCTGAAGTCAGGGGTATTTAAAGAAAAAAACCATAAGGCAAGGAAATTCTATGTGTCATGGGAAGGTATAGAATGTCCTAAGTTCATCACTCCTGCAGTTAGCTACTTCCTGAGACAAAAGGTATAGGTTAGACATTCATTCCTGCAGTTAGCTATTCCCTGGGACAAAAGGTGTAGGTTAGCTACCTTCTGTGACAAAAATTTGGATGGTTGCGATAACAACCCTGCTGTTAACTATGTTTCCGGGACAAAAGGATGTATGTTAGCCATTAGGCAGTGGAATATGGCTATATTATCTCTGACTTTAATTTGCTAAGGGGGGTCTAACTTCTGTATAATAGGCTCGGGTATTTCAAAAGCACAACATACCCAAACTTATGGGACACAATGAAAGCAGTGTTAAGAGGAAAACTCATAGCTCAGAGTGCCTCCAAAAAGACACTGGAGAGAGCATACACTAGCAGCTTAACAGCACACCTGAAAGGTCTAGAACAAAAAGAAGTTAATACACCCAAGAGGAGTAGAAGGCAAGAAACGATCAAACTCAGGGCTGAAATCAACCAAGTAGAAACAAAAAGAACTATACAAAGAATCAACAAAACCAGGAGCTGGTTCTTTGAGAAAATCAACAAGATAAATAAACCCTTAGCCAGACTAACCAGAGGGCGCAGAGACAGTATCCAAATTAACAAATTCAGAAATGAAAAGAGAGATGTAACAACAGAATCTGAGGAAATTCAAAAAATCATAGATACTACTACAAAAGCCTATACTCAACAAAATTGGAAAATCTGGACAAAATGGACAATTTTCTACACAGATACCAAATACCAAAGTTAATTAAGAATCAGATAAACCATCTAAACAGTCCCATAACCCCTAAAGAAATAGAAGCAGTCATTAAAAGTCTCCCAACCAGACACAGGGACCAAGGTAGGCGGGCATAGAAACCCCCTGGATACCAACAGCAGGCGGCTGAGGCAGGAGACTTCTGCCTGGGCCTCCAGGATTCCATAGTCAAGCAGTGCCGGGAGAAAATTTCTCTCCCAGGAGCGTGGAAAAGCCCCGAGTGGGGGCAAAATGAGCACCAGCGCTCACCAATTCCGCCCGGTTTCTGCGGGCCACAGAGATTGAGGGACAGGAACTTCCGGCGGCGGCCGGGGACCTCAGCTTGGGCCACAGGGCTCCATAGCAAATTAGCGCCAGGACAAAGATACCTTCCCAGCAGCTTGGAAAAGCCAGGAGTGGGCCCAAGACAAGCTCCACAGCTCACCAGGAACTGCTCTGAACCTGCGAGACACAGGGACTGAGGTAGGCGGGCATAGAAACCCCCTGGAGGCAGGGACCTCTGCCTGGGCCACCAGGAGTCCATACCCAACGAGCGACGGAAAAAGCTACCCTCCCCGGAGCTTGGGAAAGCAGTGAGTGTGGTTAAGGGGAGCAACACCTCTCACCCGGACCCGCCCGGATCACCCGGGACCCAGGACCTGAGAAGCAGGAGACACAAAATCTCTGAACCTTCTGGTTCCACCTGTGGGTGGAGACCTCTGCCTGGGCCACCAGGAGTCCATAGCCAATGAGCAGCGGAAAAAGCTACCCTCCCAGGAGCTTGGAAAAGCCGTGAGGGGGATAAAGGAGAGCAACACCTCTCACCCGGACCCACCCGGATCCCCCGGGACCCAGCGCCTGAGAAGCCAGGGAACACAAAATCTCTGGACCTTCAGGTTCCCACCTGTGGGTGGAGACCTCTGCCTGGGCCACCAGGGGCCTGTGCCTGGGGAACCCAGCCTGGGCCACAAGGCTCCAGGAGAGAGTGGGTATCCCAGGAGTACTGACAAACCTTTGAACACAGGCAAAACTACCACTTCTGCTCAAAACCATTGGACCAAGAGGGACCCTTGCAGAGCCATCAGGGTATAGGAACCAAGGGACAGCTGGAGACAAGATCTTTCCAATTTCCTTCTGCACCCCAGAACAGACCCGGTGCCACAACTCTCCAAACCCAAACACCTCTCAGAGAGAGCTGGTCTTCAAGGAGTACTGACACAGAGGCCTGCAGGAGGGGCAAGCCACAACCAGACAGAGTAAGATCACCTAACATCAGAGTCAACAAGATGGCAAAAGGCAAGGGTAAGAACATAAAGAACAGAAACCAAGAGTACTCGGCACCATCAGAACCCAGCTCTCCCACCACAGCAAGCCCAGGATACCCAAACACACCAGAAAAGCAAGACTCAGATTTAAAATCATTTCTCATGAGGATGATAGAAGACTTTAAGAAAGAAAGAAATAACACCCTTAAAGAAATACAAGAGAACAGTGATAAACACGATAAGCCTTTCAAGAGGAAATTCATGAATCCATTAAAGAATTACAGGAAAACTCAGTCAAACAGGCAGAAGTGCAAGAAAACACA
>JAPYYD010005514.1:0-12042 GCA_028551405.1 Uromys caudimaculatus | reverse complement strand
CATATTTATAATAGCCAGAAGCTGGAAACAACCCAGATGTCCTTCATCAGAGGAATGGATACAGAAAATGTGGTTCATTTACACAATGGAGTACTACTCAGCTATAAAAAACAATGACTTTATGAAATTTGCAGGCAAATGGATGGAACTTGAAAATATCATCCTGAGCAAGGTAACTCAGTCACAAAAGAATGAACATGGTATATACTCACTGATAAGCGGATATTAGCCCAAAAGTTCAGAATGCCCAAGTTTCACTTAACAGTAACCACTGGACTGAGAGTGAGGTCCCAGATGGAGGAGTTGGAGAAAGGACTGAAGGAGTTGAGGGAGTTCGCAGCCCCATGGAGGAAGCAACAGCACCAATGGGCCTGACACCCCCCCCCCGGTCATCCTGAAGTTTGGACCACCAACCAAAGATTACACATCTATGGACCCATGGTTCAGACCACATATGAGGCAGAGGAGGGCCTTGTTGGCCATCAGGGAAAGAGGAGAGGCCCTTGGGCCTGAGGGTGTTAGAGGCCCCAGTAAAGGGGAATGTCAAGGTGGGAATAGGGGTATGGGTGGGCGGGTGGGTGGGAGGTGGAATTCCCCCATAGAGGTAGGGATGGGGAGGGGATAGGGGGCTTCCAAAGAGGAGACCCAGAAAAGGGGAAATATTGGAAATGTAAATAAAGTATCAAAAATAAAATAAAATAAAATAAAAAAAGAAAGTCTATCACTCTGTGTATGCTTTATGTAAACTCAACATTTTATCCATAGTTTCTTCAGTCTATCTAGATTGTAAACTGTAGAGAAATTTTAATCCAGCAAAATGGCTGCTTTGGCAAAGGATCACATCCAAAGTTATGATCCAGCTGAAATGCAGACTTACTACACACCTGTAATCCCTCTAGCTGGAATACAGACATGCCCTTAGTACACACCATAAAAGTAAAATTAGTTTATAGAAGGAAACAATCATGTTTGAAAGTGACATCTAATTGAGGGGCGGACAAAATGATGAATCAAAGAAAATTGGACAGAATGAGTCATAGACAGGATATCTCAACTGTTAGAGCAGCACAGGAAAGAGAAGCTATTTTAAGAGCAGCACAGAAAGAGAGAGTCAGTCAGTTGAAAGTCAGTGCAGTGAGTGCAGTGCAGTAAATTGAGTTGAGTTTATTTGTGAGTTCATGCAGTACAATGCAGGTCAACAGAGGCAGCTGAAGCCAGAGAATATGAAGGAGCAAGAAGATTAGAACAAATTGCCAGAGTTAGTTTGAGGCCAAGCAGAGCAACTCAGTGAGAAGCTGAGAGAAGCCAGATTGAATCAGTCAGTTTAGAGGGGAATTTGAGCCAGAACTTCTGAGTTGAACCAGCCACCCAAAGTTCAGAAAGAACCAGAAAGAGTGAGTTTATTCAGAATTAAGTTTCAGAGGCTGAAACATTCTAGACCTAGGTTATCAGACAGAGGCTGGAAGCTGAAGCCTTTAAGGTCCAGGATTGCAGAATTGTATGGAGGCTAGACTCCTTCAAGCCTAGGCCTAGGGGTAGTTAAATAGATATGGTCTGGACTCAGCTCAACCTAGGTATTCATAATATTGGCTATGCCTCCCATCTCATCACTTCACCTGAGGAAATAAAAGTGACATTTACATTCACAACAACCCTTTACAAAAGAGTAATTTAACCACTTGTAAGAGATTTTTCTTGAGTCTACTTTTTGAGGCAAATGGAAGCCACCACCATAGCAGTGAGTTAGATGGATCAGTGACTTGACAGGAGGATGAGGAGAGACAAGAGCTTAAACAGAGCTATATGCCAGGAATCATCCAAACAGATATCTCTGTTTAACCAGGGGAAAGCTATGAATGTATTTTATATCAAGAAACTGTATGGGTGAGGAGGTAGAGAGGTAGAGAGATGTTTCATTAGGAGAGCTTACTGCTCTTTCACAGAACCAGGGTTCAATGCTCAACATCTACACCCGGTGATTCACAACACTTTTAACTCCAGTGCCAGGAGATCTAAAGCCCTCTAGAGGCTGTGGGCACCTGCAGGCATATGATGCACATAAATACATTCAGCATCATACATATAAATAAAAATAATGTGTAAATATTTTTAAAGAAACTATATGAGCCTTCCCTCCTCTTTCTTTCTCTGTGATGAGCTATGCATAAAAATACCAAAAAAATGAAAATTTGGAAAATCTAACTAAAAAGGTATTGAAATTTGGGGGAATCAATTTTAGATGAAGAATCAAAGGGCCTGAGCTCAGACCAGACACCAACTCTTCCCCATCTCAGACAACTTTTCTTTGTTAAAGAATTGCAGTCAGTTGTCTGTGACTTGTTTGAAAACAAAGCTCTTTGGCCTGCCCTCTTAGCTCCACCAAGGCTCCTACTCGGCTTTTCATCTGCCTTCTCATCCACAGGGTCATACTGAGGTGAAGTGTGTTATGCCCATCTGAGTCTCCCCCTTGCAAAGAACCAAGTGAGCCCATTAAGGGCACCATCTGCTTGGGCCTTCACTACTCATTCATCAATATTTACTCAATTGAGCATCTACTATGTGCCAAGACCTCTGTTAGGTGCTGGGAGTACAGCAGTAAACAAGATAGACACAATCTGCTTTAATGTGGTTTATAGTTTTACAAAGGATGCAGTTGCAATTGTTATATCTGCTAGCAAGGAAATGGCAAACTATAGCAAGAGAGTCAGTTACAATTATGAGGGCTACAAGGGAAAACAATATAATGAAATGTATGGGTGAGAGTTTTGGAAAGTACACTTCTAACTCATTAATGACCATGAAATCAATTCAGTGATTTGTATACTTTTATTTAACAGAACCTGTTATTTTTATTTAATGGAATCAAATAGATATAAAAGAAAATATCAGAGAATATTACATATAACAGAATATAATATTATATATAACATATAATATTACATATAACATATTCAATTGAGCATCTACTATGTGCCAAGACCTCCATTGGGTACTGGGAGTACAGCAGTAAACAAGATAGACACAGTCGGCTTTATTGTGGTTTATAGTTTTACAAGAGATGCAGTTGCAATTGTTATATCTGCTACAAAGGAAATGGCTAACTATAACAAGAGAGTCACACATAGAAGGATGCTGAGGTGGCAGAAACATTATTGTTGATGTTTTGGAAGGAAAGTTTTATGGCTATTGGTTCAGACACATGACATAGAGTCTAATAAGCAGGCATACTTATCAATACTTGTTCCAATCATAGCTACTTTCATAGCATTTACCCTAGCCATGTCTACTCCATGGTTCATGAACATGTCTGAGGTCAGGAATTGGCTGTGAGCTAAGTCCATCCAGTGTATCACTCACAATTGATTGATATATTAAGATTTTAAAATCAGGACACTGAAAGTCTGAGCCTGCCAGCTACAGATCCTGGCATTTGATCTAAGTAATTATATCAAGGTAATGTTCAGTGACTACATAAGCCCTGGTAAAAGATGAATAAGCATGGGGCTAACAGTGAAGAAAGCATCCAAAGAGAAAAGGCCTAAAATAGTCTTCTTTCCACTGTGAGTAACAAGTAACAGAGTTGCTAAGTATCATGTACTAATTTCTTCCCAATTGAAACACCCCATCTTGAAATGGGGAAGGTCCATAAGATCAAAAAGGTTGCAGATGGAGGCTTCTCTAGATGTAGAAAGTAAACAACTAATAAGGCTCAGGAAGTCCCTAACATTTACAGAACTCACAAGGCCCCTCCTTCACCAAGAGTATAAAAGCAATAAGAATACTAAGAGGAGTACCACACTCTAATGTGTCAGGCTTCTTGCAATTTGTTCAAAGAGCTCCAGGATTCAAGTTTTCATTAGTTGTTACCTGTGCTAGAGTGGACTTTTGATATTTGAGCTGCCTTTGGGTCATCCATGTTCCTGTTAGTAACCCCTTGCCCATACTTCTATAAATAACCTAAATAAACTCATTCATTCACCAACTTGGACTTTGGAAGTATCATTACTTTGCTCTGTTTTAAGTTCCCTCCCTAGAGTGAGTAGACATTTATTCCACTCTCCTTATGAATAGTGTCATACAATAGTAAACCATAAAGAAAAGAGGATTGTGGGCTGAAGCAATTTGCTACACAAATATGGGAACTTGAGTTCAGGTTCCCAGAATCCATTTCCAATATGGTAGTACACACTGATCATCTCAGCACTCAAACAGTGAGATCGGAGACAAGAGAATCCCTAAAATCTTGAGGGCCAGATATCCTGTAATATTCAGTGAGAAAGACTCTTAAAGAAACTGTCTCAAACAAATTAGAAGGTGAAGACCAGTACTCAAGTTTGTGTCTGATATCCACGTGCACACTACGGCACATGTGCACGCTATGGCACACAAACACCCACACTCCCATACACAATTACATATGCATGCACTCACACATGCATATCATACACACAAGAAAGATTTAAATTTTTTAAATTTAAAACAGAAAAAAGAGTTTATTTTGTCTCACAGTTTTGGTCTAATACTGTGGACCACATCTGATGCAGTCTTTCTGGAATAATCTAAAATGGTATGGAGCATATTTGCATGTGCAGTCACAAGTGCATCCACACACAAGCATACTGGACTTTGTCCCTCTTCTTATAAAGCCACCAATATTCAGTCAGAGTGTCAAAACACAGCCTAAGTGTCCTCACAGAGGGAATTAATCTTTAGCTCTTGTTTCCAGAGAAGACAGACTGTTCAAACCACAATAGGAGCTCAGATCGTGACTTCAGGGACAGAAACCTAACTCTATTTTATGTGCTCTTTTCTGAATTTATGTCTTAGTGTTTCTTAGCATGGCCTCTGGTTGAGCTAAATAAACAAGCTAATTTTCTTAGACCTAAGCTTCTTCCTTAGAAACTGTATAAATTTGTCACTTTCTTGCTTCTTATTAATGCCAATAATGATCTAGCAAAAGAATAATAAAGAAAAGATATTTGTGTTAAAAGATTAGGGGAAGAAAACTAGTTTTTATCATAGAAAGCTATGTAAACGAGTCCTCAATCATTACAGTCTAACGTCTAGATTGAAAGTTTTCAGGAGTTCAGACTATAACTTTCATAACAAATGATTCTCTATGTTGTTTTCATGGTGTTTACATCAGTACAGTGATCTATTTTTAGACACAGAGCAGAGAAACTGGCTACCTTCCAGGTCATCCTGTGTTAACAATATCCGCATCAACGATAATCCACAATAATCCACACAAACTAGGCTGAGTTTCAATGTTCACTGGAAACACTCTGTCCGTTGCCTTTACTGTGAATGGCCCAATTGCTCCATTGTGGAGATGCCACTGATAGATGACACCCTTGTGCTCACTCACATGGAGATCTGTTTGCTACTTGAACGTGACTACAACTGCCATCCACTGAAAATACTAAAACAGCCAAGCTCTCTTTTAGTTATTCAGACATATGAATCTTGGCAAAACACAGAGGAATCCAAGAATCTGCATCCTCCAAAGAGTGCTCTTGAAATAAAGGCTTACCTTTACTGAAATGAGATGCTGTCCACTGTGGGAGAAAATCTGAAAATATATACATTGCACTTAGGCTTCCATTGGACTTACTTTTCCTGTGCTTGTGAAATGTAAACCAGAAACATCAAAATCACCAATTGTTTTCTCTTAAAGGTATGGAATGAGTTCCAAATTAGAAAGACACATCTTTAAAGTTCACTCCTGATGGCTACATATTGCTAACTTTTGCAAAAAATGTAATTTTTAAAAATGCAAAATTAAAAAGAAGAAAATCAGTCTGGACAAGCATTTACGTTTTAATGATCCAGGTAGACTGCATTGCAGAGTCAAGCTGTGCAAGCCTCAGTTGCTAAGATGGCCAGGAATTAGATGTCATCCTCGATGAGTAAGTTCTTGTAATTCTCTCATTACATCTCAGCCCTAATGCTGTTACCAAATAAGAATTAGACTTAACCCTGACCACAAAGGCCACAAAGCAATATCTCAGTGTATAAATAACAGCAGATTATTGGTAGAGCAAAATAAAGCTGGGAAATGTCATTCGTCATTTAATTACCAAGAGAGATCTGCGCAATATATAAAATTGACTATTATTTTAATACCCTTCCTTTTTTCTAAAGCATAATAAATATAAACATAATCTAGAAGATATCATTTTCAAATTTGTAGAAGATGAAATCTAGAAAAATGGAGACTCAAAACTTTTATTAGGTTTAAATACCTTTCAATATATTTGGAAAAGACATTTTATACCCTAAAATCTCATTAAGTTAAAAAGAATTTACATTTGGAAGGGTATATACATATTTTAGAAGCCAATGAAAAATTCAAGTTTTCATCCTGAGTAGAGGTGTGAACTTCTACACTTTTATTAGTGTATATTAATTCTACAAAATTATATGATTTATTGTGGCACTGTCCTTCATCCATGTAATGTGTTTTGACAAAATTCACCCCCATTGCCCTCTCTTGTTATCACTAACCCTTCTCCCTGACCATTTCCCAAAATATTCTTCCCTCTTCTTTAATATCATGCATAAAATTATTTTTTTAATCTAGATTCTAACTCTGAGCAAAGACATGTAGTATTTGTCTTTGTGTGTCTGGTTTATTTAGTTGAACATGAGGAACTCCTAGTCCATCTATTTCCTTGGAAGTTATATAATTCTGTTATGTGTAAACTCTATTGTGTTATCCTTTGTGTGAGAGATAGCATAGGAGTGTGGACATCTCTGTGGTGTGCTTGCCTATCCCTTTGTGCATATACTGAGGAGTTGTATAGCTAAATCATACATATATAGTTCTAAGTTTTGAGAGGAAAGTCCATAGTGAGTACCATAGTGGTTACACTACTGTTAGTGATTATAAACATCTCTAACACATCTAAGAATTAAGCAATTATGTAAAGCTCAAGCTGAAAGTGAAGAACTCTTTGGTATCACTGAGTCACAGGTATAACAGCTACAAACATGGTTTAATATCCCTCATCAGATACATATCTAGCAAGTACCTAGACAGTGGGCAGACACAAGTCTAGGCCCTGGTGCTGTGATATAAGTGTCTTCCCGCAAGATCATCCCTATGGTAAAGTCCTAACCCTTGAAGTGACAGCATTAGTAGGAATACTTAGAGAGGTGATTGTGTCATAAGCATGAATCATGCATGAATAGGGTTGGTACCTTCATAAAAGAGATACATGAGATCTCCCTCTTCACTTCATTCAAGTTAGGTTACAGCAAGATGGTGTAACCACAAAACAGGCCCTCACCCATGACTATATAATCCAGAGACATGAAATCAGCTTGTGTAAGGAATCTGTACTCTCGTATTTATTGAAGCACTATTTATAGTGGCCAGGATACAAAACCAATCTAGGTGTCAATGGATAAATAAAGACAATATATCTATGCATGTAATGGAATATTATACAGTCACAGTAAAGGAAATCCTGTCATTTCTGACGGACCACATGAACCTGAGGGACATGAGGCTAAGCAAAATAAACCAGACACAGAAATACAAATATCATATAATCTAACTCACATGTAAAACTTTAAGTCATAGTTGAGTGATGATTACCAGAGAGTAGGAGGGAGGAGGTTGGGGATTGTACAAATTTTAGTCAAAAGATACTAAATTTGTTAAATAGGAGTAATAAATTCAGAACTATCATACTACATGGTAACTCTAGATGATAATAATATCTACTTGAAAACTGATGAGAGTAATTTCAATATTCTCATCACCAAAGCAGTTGAGAAATACTTTCCACGAAACACATGGCAGGCCATAAATAAAGACAAATTTGTAGATTCATAATTAATATAGATAAATTAAAATTTTAATATCAGGAACTAAGTATTTTACCATAAAGAAGAGGGGAAGTGTTCACGCAACCCCTTGCCAAGTCCTGGAGGTCAGGCAGCAGAGCTTCTATACATTTGTTCTCAAGGCTCAACTCTCTTAGTTTTACCACAGTCTAACAACACTGGTGTTTAATTATTTCCCTCATTTTTCTTTAAATTGAATTTAGTTGTTTTCTGTGCTCTCCTGTCCTTGGGATCATATGAAGCCTTAGATTGTGTTCTGTCTTTTACTAATACCTGCTTAAACACGTGATTTCATCCATTCATCCTGCCTCAGCTTCAGTCAGCACACAGTCTCCTGGTGACATGCTCACATGATGCACACAGTCAATCGTGCTGAGATGGATCTTGTAGCATGGACAGACACACACACACACACACACACACACGCACACACAAATGTTCTCTTGCTCCCAGAAGGAAATATTTTCTGCATTTGGTCCTCCTCAAAAGAACCATTTGCCCTAAAAGTACTATTCGAAAACACGGGTACCAATTTCAGGTCAATACTAAGCCCTGGGGGTCAAAGACTCATTTTTTTCCCTCCAGGATCCTATAATGGGATGGCATGTGAAAACATTCTCTGAAGAAAAAATCTCCCACCACTGAATACATCATCAGAAACAAACCTGACTTCTGGCAACATTACAAGACTTAGGACAAAGCCATCCTGAATGACAGTAAGGCCTAAGACAGACAATGAGATCATCTGTGTGACCAGAGCACAATTCCACAAAAATATGTATATTAGTACATATAATAAAGATTAAAAAGCAACACACCAAAATATCAAAACATTAAATTATCTCTGCATGTTAGAATTACAAGTGAGCCGATTTTCTTACAATTTTATATATTTTACAAATCTTCATTGATGGACTTCTTTACTATCGAATAAAATCTCTTCACTTTAAATCATAGGTTCCTATCTGCTTAAGACATTTTTATAACCGTATTTTTTATGGACACGATATCAAAAGAAGGAAAAGGGCTTTAAGAACATTTAACTACCCGTTTCCTGTCACAACCTCGCCAGTGACCTCCTGCTTTCACAAATCCTTCTGAGCCAAGTTTGTTTTTCCTCATCGGCACAAGCGACACTCGTGCTCATGAGGTATTCCACGAAGTTTTAACTGAAAACAGTTTCATCTGAAATTTTGTAGCACTTTATTTGACACTTGTTTATGATGATCATTCTCTAGCATTTCAAACATGAAAAAACAGAATCACAGAATTCAAAACCCAGGGGAATCACAGGCTTGCTTGGCAAATGAGATGCCTGGGGCTCAACCCCTGTTGACTAAGCATCAAAAACAGACTCCAGACTCGGTGCAAGAAGATACCTCTGCCCCTATTCACCTCTCATAGAGTAAGCTGAGTCCTTTTAGGTCCAAGGATTAAATAAAATGGCAAAATTCATCGCCTGGAAGCCTAGCATTTCTTTCTTCCCAACAAGTTAACCAAACATCCGCCGATTACGTCTGGCACAAGAGGCAGCCATGCATTGGCGACAGTTTGTTGTTGTTGTTGTTGTTGTTGTTGTTGTTTTCTTTCTTCTTGTTTTCGTGTGTCCCCTGTTCTATCCTCCAAACCCACCTCTACTCCCTGCAAAAGAAAAAGTAGTCCATCCAGTGTCTATCCAGAGCATCAAGAACTAACTTTAAATCTGACACTCTCAGCACTGACTTTTCCTAGAGTTTCACAGAAAGGTACTTACTTAAATCCTGTCTCTACCCACCCATTCTTCACTGCTTCACTTAAATGTCAAATGTTTGTATAATGGAAAATATTTTACTCTCCTGGCAACAGAAGTACGCTGATTTCCAAAGCCAGCCAAGAACGCACGAACAATTCAGGCAAAGCCCTTTGAAAGAAGAGACTAGCATGGTACATTAGGGATTCACTTAAGGGTTCCTCAGCTCGTGTTCAACCCACATTTGCCGCTTCTTCTTCCAACGCGATAGTCCTTCATGCAGAGAAATCAGGTTTTAACAGAGTTCATGTGACCACTTCAAGTTAGCTAACGGCAGGGCAAGATCTTCAAACAGCGTTTCTGTTTCTTTATTAGTATCCGGTCACATAAAGATTTTATTTAGATTAACTTACATGTAGTTTGGGGAAGAGAAAAATAAAAATAAACACATAGTATTATTAATGAAATTGAGGGGAAAATAACAACTTGACATGCCCTCAAAACAATATATCTTTAGCCTCAGTCAGATATTAGGACTTAATTTATCATCGTGAAGGAAAAGAAGAAAATGACTGTGTTCAAAAGGCTGGAATATACTATCCATGTTTCCTTAAAGGCAACAGTTTTTGGCTCTGCTTCAAGTACCTGGGAAAGGAACCTTATACAGCATGTCAGTCTCTCTCAGTTACCACAAGGGTTCCAGTAAACCGTCATTAAAGCTTTGACATTTTGTTCTTAGATAAAAGAACTTTCTGTGCACCAGCTCCCTGGGCTCAGCCCTCTTCCTAAAATAGTGGCTCCCCCCCCAAACTCCCTGCTTTGTTAAGAAGCCCAATGGCTCACTTCAGGCTCATAGCTGATTTCCCATTGTTCCACTAAAGTTACCCTTGCTCATTGTGCCCACAGAGTGGACCCCAGAGGGATTTGTCACAGTTCTCCAAACCTCTCTCTCCCTTGGAAGCCATTTCTATTTGATTTCTCTTTTCCTTTCGTTTTATAAAAAGAAAACTTCTCACTTTAACACACCCTGCCAAATTGTCCTTTGGTTAGGAGAGGAGGAAAGGCCTCATTTTCTTGGAACCCAAGCCACCTTACTTGTGAACAGTTGCTCATTTCTTCTTGTTCTGACTCAGGGATGTGGAAATGATCCTGTTGAAAATACTTCACAGCCTACAGTGGAATCTACTCACCAGAACAAACATCGGTATAGCTCAATCATAAATTCATAGGGTGACTCACCTTTTATAATGCCTTCAAAGCAAGAGGGATAAACAATCACCTTGCAGAAGTCTGGAGAGGAAGGCAAAGATGAAACTTTGATCTCAAAGAAATGGTAGAAGTCCAGGAACAAGTTATATTCAGTGACAGAGCACATGTTCTGGAAGTCTTTCTGAGTAGAGAAACACATGCTCTCAGTCACACAACAACAAAATGGCAGCTACTGATTGTCGATAGTCTTCCCTCATTCACACAGTACACACTGGAGATGGCATTTAACATGCAAAGAACTCTCTGAGGCCTATAGTTCTTATGTTCCCATTTATTAAAGTGCTTGGTCAGTTTTATACACATATACAATGCATCACCTCTCCCATCTGCCTTACTTTCCCACTGACTGAGCCGCCTTCTTCCTCTCAACCAGTGTCTATCCTTTTTTTGGCTCCTGTACGTAGTCACCACTGCTGCAAAGTCATGGTGCAATGGCAGTGTAAAGCATTTCACAGAATTCCTCTCCATTCTCCAGAAAAATTCTCTTAGAATCTTTTCACCTCCTCTTTTTTCCATGATGTTTCCTAGGTAGTGCAGATGGTTGCTATAGATGTCATGTTCAGAGCTGAGAAGTCAAGGGTCACTTATTCTTAGCACTTGGAACTGTTATGAGTCTCTGTAATGACCTTTGTCCTATGCAAAAATAAGCCTCTCTAACTACTAGTGTATGGGTTCAAATGCACGTTTAGAAGGCTCTTTGACTGTGTGTCCATTTAACAATACAGTAATAGTAAAGTCTATATGCTAGCAGACCATACCAGAAAGGTCGCCTAAAACCAAGTGTCACATAGCAGAGCCAAAATTCATATTCATATGTAATGGGAAGGATAGGGTGCAAGAAAAATATCAGAAAAATTAGCTCTATATTTGACTCTCAACTCTCCCACTGACTGAGCCCCCTTCTTACTCTCTTAGGCATAAAAATGAGAATGAAGATCTGACTTCATAAGAACCAAATTGTTTCTCCCGGTGTACTTTCTGAGTCTGTATCTAGTTACACTACACAGCCAATGAAATATTGCACAAAGTCCATTTTTTGCTAATTGTGACTACAGCCTCAAACACAAACATCATTCTAAAGCATAAGTCAGTAAAATTTGGAGATGACATGAGTCATTTGAAAGCTAACCGTGCTATTTCAAAAAACGTGTATTTGAAAATATTTTATGTTTTAGCATAACTTTTTTTTT
>JAPYYD010005513.1:0-12043 GCA_028551405.1 Uromys caudimaculatus | reverse complement strand
TGATTGTGTTTTCCTGTAATTCTTTAATGGATTTTTGTGTTTCCTCTTTAAAGACTTCTAGTTGTTTATCTCTGTTCTCTTGTATTTCTTTAAGGGTGTTAATTTCTTTCTTAAAGTCTTCTATCATCAACATGAGAAATGATTTTAAATCTGACTCTTGCTTTTCTGGTGTGTTGGGGTATCCAGGGCTTGCTGTGGTGGGAGAGCTGGGTTCTGATGATGCCAAGTAGCCTTGGTTTCTGTTCCTTATGCTCTTAACCTTGCCTTTGCCATCTTGTTAACTCTGATGTTAGCTGGTCTTACTCTGTCTGGCTGTGGCTTGCCCCTCCTGCAGGCCTCTGTGTCAATACTCCTTGAAGACCAGCTCTCTCTAAGAGGTATTTGGGTTTGGAGAGCTGTGGCACATTGTGAGCTCTTGGGTGCAGACAGAAACCAGAAGGATTTTTTCCCCAGCCGTCCCTTGGTTCCTATGTCCTGATGGCTCTGCAAGGGTCCCTCTTAATCCAGTGAGTTTGAACAGAAGTGGTGGTTTTGCCTTTGCTCAAAGGTGTGTCAGCACTCCTGGGATACCAGCTCTCTCCTGGAGCCCTGTGGCCCAGGCTGAGGTCCCCAGGCACAGACCCCTGGTGGCCCAGGTAGAGGTCTCCACCCACAGATGGAAACCGGAAAGTTCAGAGGTTTCCTGTCCTCGAGTTCTCCTCAGGCCCTGTATCCCGCCGGTTCCAGGCGGGTCCCGGTGAGCAGTGGTGCTCGCCCTAACCCCACTCACGGCTTTTCCATGCTCCTGGGAGGGTAGCTTTCTCCTGGCTGTATATAGTTCTAAAATTAGATGTTCATTGTGGTTACATGGATTTATGAGCCAACTATGATGACTTAATGATCTATCTTCAAAGGTTTAAAGTTTTACTATGTGAATTATAACTCCATTTACCCAAATGAAACAGACAGGGCTATTATATGGACTTGTACAAATAACATCAATGGTGATGAAAGTGAATGTTATCATTTGGGGAAAATCAGATAATGGAGTTAAGAAAATCAGTATATATATTATGGGAGAATATATTTTATACATTAAATTGGCATGAATTAAGTTAAATGCAGATTTACTTAAATGAAATACTTGTAGAAAAATTTGCTTTGAGGCAATGAAATTTTTGATTTCATAATTGTTATGTTTTCCAAATTGCCTACCATGAATATAAGCTCATTTATTTAAAAAATTAAACTTTATCTTGTTATCTGAAGGTCAGAAAATTACCACCAAAGAGGTTTTTGGTGAGGTTTAGAATGTGGATGACAGAGAAAAAAAAATTCCATGTACTCCAGTGAAATTATCTTTACATTTCACACATCTTCTTAAAACACTGACACTTCTCCAGACTGCCTTAAGGTTAGTGCAAAGTTAGTCCTTCTGAGTTATTTATTCACTTAAATGTGTTTAACTGGTTTATAAAACATAAAATTGCACATATTAGTGAAATAGCATGTGATGATTCAGGACACATTTCCATGTATTTAAAATGGGATAAACAAACCCACCTCTTAAAACATTTGCCAAGATGAAAACATTCAAAATTTTGTTTCTATTTTGGAAATACAAACTCTGATTGTTATCAATTGTCAGATCTTCCTGTGGCTTACAGCTTACTAACCACTGATCAATACCTACCTTTCCCCATACCCTTCCCCTACTCTTCCCAGGCTCAAGAAATCACCACTCTCTCCTCAACCTCTGTGAGATAGAGCATCCGTCTGATATTCCGAATGGATGGTACCAGGCAGTACTTGTTTCTGTGTGTCTGGCATATTCTCCTCAACATAATGCTTTCTTTCATGTTGTAAGCAAGAGAATTTCATTCATTTGTGTGCTCTATTGTGTGCAAAAGTCATACTTTACGCATCAGTAAATAAATGCTTAAGTTGTTTGCATTTCTTCGTTGTTGTGGATGATGCTTCAATAAATAAGGTGGTGCATATGTCTTTTTAACCTATCAATTTCATTTCATTTCCTTTGGACACATATCTTCTAATAGAGTTACTGAATCATACAGAAGTTCTATTTGAAATGGTTTTAGAGACATCTGTATCATAATGCATGCATCAATTTTCATTATTTTAAAAATAATTTTGATTTATTTTAATGCATGTGCGTGTGTGTGTGTGTGTGTGTGTGTGTGTGTGTGTGTGTGTGTGTGATGCTTCCACACCATGGCATGGTTGTAAGGTCAGGGACAACGCTGTGGTGTATGGATTCCTGGGATTGAACTCAGGTTGTCAGGTTTGAGGTGCAAGCATTTTGCCCACTAAGCCATCTCACCTGTCCCAGTTTTCATGCTTGCAGTGTCCAAGCATCGCCATCAGAGGTTGTTATCCTGAGTCTTTTTGGAAATTCTGGGAGGTGATTTACTGGTGTGAGAGGGAAGCTCATAGCGATTATGATTTGTCCGTTAATGAGACTGAGGATTTATTCTCAGCCATTCGTGTGCCATCTTATGTGAATTGTTTACCAAGGTCTACTGTTTCCTTTCCCTTCTTCTGAAAGGGAGTCCTGCTGTGTATATCAGGCTGGCTTCAGATGCAAGACACTTCTGCTTCAGACTTCTAAGAACTGGGACTGTAGGCACATGCTACCATTTCAGACATTGTGCCTCTTTTGGCAATGGGGCTTCTTTGTGTAGGGTTGATCTTCCTGGGCTTCCTCTTGACTACATTTGCATGTCTATTGTTATCCTTGTATATAGCTCATGTTTTGGCAGTAATGTTGGTAAGAAGTTATGGGTGTAGTTTCTGACATTCCCAGGAGACATGATCTCATAGTAAATTTTTGGCTCTTACAGTCTTTTCTCTTCCACAACGTTCCCTGAGCCTTAGGTACAGGAGTGTTTTGTAGATATTTACACTGGGACTGGGCTCCACAACTCTGCATTTTTATTGTTGTGATTTTCCAAAATGGTCTCTGTCTATTGCAAGAGCAACATGTATTTATGTATTTAGAATATATATCCATATACATATATGCATGTAAGACAATTAATGAAAGAAGGCCATGAGCAGGGAGGGGTCTGTGGACAGGTTTGGAGTGAGGAAAAGGATGGGGAGAGAATATAATTATAATCTCAAAAATTAAATAAAAGACTTTTTCCGTATTTATTCATTCATTCATTCATTCACTTTACATCTTAATTGCAGCCCCCACCTCCTGCCAGTCTCCCCTCAAAGACCTCTTCCCCATGCCCCTCCTCTTCACCTTTGAGAAGGGAGAGGTCCCTCCTGGGTACCAATTCACACTGGCATACCAGGTCACTGAAAGACTAGGTACATCCTCTACCACTGAGACTAGACCAGACAGCCCAGTTAGAGGAAAAGATCCACAGGCAGCCAACAGAGTCAGGGCACACTCCTCTCCAGCTGTTGGGGGACCTGCATGAAGACCAAGCTGCACATCTGATGCATATGTGCAGGAGACCTAGGTTTAGCCCTTGTATGTTCTATCGTTGGTGGTTCAGTCTCTGGGAACCAGAGGGTCCAGTTTAGTAGACTCTGTTGGTCTCCTTGTGGAGTACCTATCCACCAAAGTTCCTCAATCCTACCCCCAACTCTTTTACAGGACTTCCCTAGCGGTGGGCCCTTATCTGTTTCAGTCAGTTGCTGGTGGAGCCTCTCAGAGGACACTTATGCTAGCTAGGCTCCTGTCTGCAAGTATAACAGTATCATTAGATTGCTTCTTGCCCATGAGATGGATCTCAAGTTAGGCCAGTCATTGGTTGGACATCTTTGTGCTCACATTTTTTTTGTAAGCAGAGAGAAATTTTGGGTCTAAGGTTTTATGGGTGAGTGGTGTCCTTATCTCTTCACGGGGAGTCCTGACTGGCCCCAGGAAGTGGCCACTTCAGGCTCCTACCGCTGGGAGTCTCAGCTAGAATCACCCTCACAGCCTCCCCATCCCAGGTCTCTGGCATGTCCTAGGTCCTAGAGATACACCTCCCGTTTCCATCCACTCTCCCAGCCCTCTCTCCTCGGCTGTCCTCATGCCTGAACTCCACCCCTCATTTCCCACTCTATTCCCTCTCCCATTCATTTCCCTCCCTCCACCTACCTCTGATGACTATTTTATTTCACTTCTGAGTGAGATTCAAGCATACTCCCTTTTGCCCTCCTTGTTTATTAGCTTCTTTGGGTCTGTGGATTGTAGCACGGGTATTCTGTACTTTATGGCTAATATCCACTTATGAGTGAATACATGCCATGCATGTCCTTTTGGTTCTTGGTTACCTCACTTAGGGTGATGTTTTCTAGTTAGACCCATTTGCCCGCAAATTTCATATTATCTTTGTTTTTCATAGCTGAATAGTATTCCATTGTGTAAATGAACCAAATTTTCTTTATCCACTCTTCAGTTGAGGGGTATCTGGGTTGTTTCCGGTTTCTGGCTATTATGAATAAAGCTGCTATGAACATAGTTGAATAGTGTCCTTGCGGAGTGGTGGAGCATCTTTTGGGTATATGCCCAGGAGTGGTATAGCTGGGTCATGAGGTATAACTATTCCCAATTTTCTGAGAAACCACCAAATTGATTTCCAGAGTGATTGTACAAGTTTGTAGTCCCATCAGGAATGGAGGAGTCTTTCCCTTTCTCCACTTGCTCATTTTCATTTGCATTTACTTGATGACTAAGAACATTAAGCATTTCTTTAAGTGCTTCTCAGCCATTAGAGATTTCTCTGTTGTGAATTCTCTGTTTATCTCTGTATCCCATTTTTAAATTGGGTTGTTTGATTTGTTGGTATCTAACTTCTTAATTTTTAAATATATTTTGAATATTAGTCCTCTCTTGGATGTAGGGTTGGTAAAGATTTTTTTCCTGATCTGTAGACTGCCATTTTGTCGTATTGACAGTGTCCTTTGCCTTACAGAAGCTTTTCAGTTTCATGAGGTCCCATTTATTAATTGTTCATCTTAGTGACTGAGCTATTGGTGTTCTATTCATGAAGTTGTCTCCTGTACCAATGCACTGAAGGGTATTTACCAATTTCTCTTCTATTAGATTTAGTGCATCCGGTTTTATGTTGAGGTCTTTGATCCCCTTGGACTTGAGTTTGTGCAGGGTGGTAAATATGGATCTATTTGCATTATTCTACATGCAGACATCCAGTTAGACCAACACCATGTTTTGAAGATGTTCTCCCTGTTCCATTGTATGGTTTTGGCTTCTTTGTCAAAAATCAAGTGGCTGTAGGTGTGTGGGTTTAGTTCTGTGTCTTCAATTCTATTTCATTGATCAACCTATTTGTTTCTATACCAATGCCATGGAGTTTTTATTACTACTTCTCTGCAGTACAGCTTCAAGTCAGGGATAATAATACCTCCAGAAGTTCTTTTATTGTACAGGATTATTCTAGCTATCCTGAGTTTTTTATTTTTCTTTATGAAGTTGAGAATTTTTCTCTCAAGTTCTGTAAAGAATTGTGTTTGAATTTTGATGGGAATTGAATTGAATCTGTATATTGCCTTGGTAAGATGGCCATTTTTATTATGTTAATCCTACAGATCCATGACCATGAGAGATCTTTCCATATTTTGATCTTTTCTTCAATTTCTTTCTTCTGAGACTTGAAGTTCTTGTTATATACACCTTTTACTTGCTTGGTTAGAGTTACACCAAGATATTTTATATTATCTGAGGTCATTGTAAAAGGTGTTGTTTCACTAATTTCTTTCTTAGTCAATTTATTGTTTGTATAAAGGGGGTACTAACTTTTTTGAGTTAATTTTGTATCTAGCACTTTGCTATAGGTATTTATCAGCTTTAGAAGTTCTCTGGTAAAATTTTTGGGGTCACTTAGTTATACTATCATATCATCTGTGAATAGCGATGTTTTGACTCCTTCCTTTTCAATTTATATACCCTTGATCTCCTTTAGTTGTCTTATTGCTCTGGCTAGAACTTCAAGTACTATATTGAAGAGATACTGAGAGACTTGACAGCCTTTCTTGTCCCTAATTTTAGTGGAATTGCTTTTACCTTCTCTCCATTTAATTTGATATTGGCTATTGGCTTGTTTATTGTGTTTAGGTATGTACTTTGTATCTCTGATCTCTCCAAAACTTTTAATATGAGAGGTGTTGGATTTTGTCAATGGATTTTTCAGCATTTGATGAGATGATCATGTGTTTTTTTTTTTCAGTTTGTTTATATGGTCATTACATTGATGGATTTTTGTATATTGAACCACCCCTGTATTCCTGAGATAAAGCTTATTTTATCATGGTGGATGGTATTTTTGATGTGTTCTTGGAAGTCTGGTAGAATTCTGAGCTAAAACCATTGGCCCTGGAATTCTTTTAGTTGGGAGACTTTTAATGACTGCTTCTATTTCTGTAGGGGTTATAGGACTCTTTAGGTTGTTTATCTGATCTTAATTTAACTTTGGTAAGTGGATTCTATCAAGAAAATCTTTCATATCATTTAGGTTTTTCAATTTTGTGCTGTATGGGCTTTTGAAGTAAAATCTAATGATTCTGCGAATTTCCTAAGTCTCCGTTGTTATGCCTCCCTTTTCATTTCTGATTTTGTTAATATGGATATTGTCTCTGCCTTTTAGGTAGTTTGGCTAAGGATTTTTCTTTCTTGTTGATTTTCTCAAAGAACCAGTTCCTAGTTTTGTTGATTCTTTGTATAGTACTCTTTGTTTCTAATTGATTGATGTCAGCCCTGAGTTTGATTATTTCCTTGCATCTACTCTTCTTGAGCGTGTTTGCTTCTTTTTGTTCTAGAGCTTTCAGGTGTGCTGTTAAGTTGTTAATATGAGATCTCCAGTTTCTTTATAAAGGCTCTTGTGTTATGAGCTTTCCTCTTAGCACTTCTTTTATTGTGTCCCATAAGTTTTGGTGTGCTGTGCCTTCATTTTAATTGGATTGAGGAAAGTCTTTAATTTCTTTATTTCTTCTTTGACCCAGTGATCATTGAGAAGAGAGTTGTTCAGTTTCCATGAGTGCGTGGGCTTTCTGTTGTTTCTGTTGTTGAAGTCCAGCTTTAGTCCATGGTGATTTGATAAGATGCAAAGGGTTATTTCAATCCTCTTGTATCTGTTGAGGCTGCTTTGTGACTGAGTATATAATCAGTTTTGGAGTAAGTTCCATGAGGTGCTGAGTAGTGAAATGTTTTGTGTTTGGGTGAAATGTTTTATAGATATCTGTTAGGTTCATTTGATTCATAACCTCTATTAGTTTCATTGTTTCTCTGTTTAGTTTTTGTCTCAATGACCTGTCCATTTGTAAGAATGTGGTGTTGAAGTCTCCCATTATTAATGTATGAGGTTCAATGTGTGATTTAAGCTTTAATAATGCTTCTTTTATGAATGTGTATTCTCTTGTAGTTGGGGTTTAGACAGTCAGAATTGAGACATTGTCTTGGTGGAGCTTCCTTTGATGAGTATGAGGTGTTCTTTCCCATCTCTTTTGACTACTTTTGGTTGAAAGTGTATTTTATTAGCTATTAGAATGGCTATTTCCAGTTCTTTCTTTAAGTCTGTTTGTTTGGAAAACCTTTTTCCAGCCCTTTACTCTGAGGTAATGTCTATCTTTGTTGCTGAGGTAGATTTCTTATATGCAGCAGAATGATGAATCCTCTTTACACATCCATTCTGTTAGCCTGTGTCCTTTTAATGGGGAAATGAGTCCATTGATGTTGAGAGATATCATTGAACAATGATTGTTAATTCCTGTTATTTTGATGTTGGTGATGGTTGTGTGTATGCGAGCGTGTGTGTATTTGTGTGATTCTCTTTTTGTTTGTTTAGTTTTACTGGTGTGAAATTATTTACTTACTGTGTTTTCTTGGGTATAGTTAGCCTCATTGGGGAGATGCCTTCTGGTATCCTTTGTAGGGCTGGATTAATGGAAAGATATTGTTTAAATTGGTTTTGTCATGAAATACCACATTTTCTATATCTATGGTGATTGAAAGTTTTGCTGGGTAGCAAATAGTCTGGGTCTGTGATCTCTTAAGGTCTGCAAGGCATCTGCCCAGGCCCTTCTGGGTTTTAGAGTCTCTGTTGAGAAGTCAAGTGTAATTCTGATAAGTTTGCCTTTATATGCTACTCGGTCTTTTTTTCTGTGAAGCTTTCAATATTCTTTCTTTGTTCTGTACATTTAGTTAGTGTTCTGATTATTATGTGGTAGGAGGATTTTCTTTTCTGGTCAAATCTGTTTGATGTTCTGTAAGCTTCTTGTATGTTATAGTCATCTCTTTCTTTAGGTTAGGGAAACTTTAATGTGTGATTTTGTTGAAAATATTTTCTGGGGTTTTGAGCTGGGAATCTTCTTTTCTTTTATTCCTATTATTCTTAGGTTTTGTCTTTTCATAGTGTTCTAAATTTCCTGGATGTTTTGTATCATGAACATTTTAGATTTAGCAGTTTCTTTGAGCAATGTATCAATGTCTTCTATCATATCTTCTACACCTGCAATTCTCCCATCTTTTGTACTCTGTTAGTGAATGTATACTGACTGTATAGCGAATGCCCTTACAGAGGACACAAGTGTAGTTCCCAGCATTTATGCGAGGCAGCCCACAGCTGCCTTAAGTTCAGCTCCAGGAGATATGACACGCTCTTCTGTTTCCTTCAGGCACTGAATGTATAAAAACAAACTCACACAATTAAAAAAGATTATCAATAGGAATTGCAATTCAGTAGGAATTATAATGAATATAGTATGGACATCTTAACAGTATTGATCCTTGTGATCTATAAACATAAGATGTCATTTATTTTTTGTGTATACATATTCTTTGAGTTCTTTTAAAGGAGATTTAAAAATCATTCATTTGTTATTAGTATTTGGTGTGTGTGTGTGTGTGTGTGTGTGTGTGTGTGTGTGTGTGTGTGTGTGAGCATGCCCACACATGCATGCATTCGTGTGTTCATGTGTGCTGCATAGGTTTCCTCTTGCCATGGTATGTGAGTAGAGGTCAGAGAATGACTTTCAGGAGAGTTGGTTCTCCCTTTTCACATGTAGTTCCAAGGAGTCAAACTCAGTTTCTCAGGTTTGGTAGAAAGTACCTCTACTCACTGACCTATCTTGATTTCCCTACAGGTTACATTTTATAGTCACTTATCAGATCTGTGCATTCATTTTAGTTCATAGCAAAGTATTGTAATCCAAGACATGTCCAGGGACAAAATTGTTACTGCAGCCCAGCTGCACATTTGCACCCTGACTGCAGGTGCCTGCAGAGCACTGTGTGCCTGGTGCACAGAAGTACAAGGCTGAGCCTTCTGTTCATGCAGCTGTTATATGTAAGGAGACATGTTTAGCATTTGTATCCAGTACCACCTCCAGTCTTCCCTCCTTCCTTTGGTTCACATTTGAGCACATGTCTGTTAGGAGAGTAAAACCTTTCTGTTCTTCCTTCTTATACCAGGGGAAATAATTAGATGCTGCATTTGTATAAGTGCAGTTGATAACAACTGTTTCTTTTTCCCAGACATCCAGGATGGAAGGTCTCTGCACTACAGTGTTTGCTTGACCACTCACCACTGTTGAGAGAGAAAAGATAGTTACTGGGTCATTTTCAGAATTTACATTTTATTTCTAGAGTATCCACAGGAACTTGGGGTAGGGAGGGCTCTCAGGATGAAGACCTCTGCTTCACCAGACTTGTGGTGAATCTTTCAGAAAACCTAGGGTTGACTTACAGTTCAGATGAACACAGAGGAGCATGGACAAGGCTTTGAAGGACTTCTCCATTCTTCTTGTTTGAATCAACATTGATCTGTACTTCCTGGGAAGATGCATATTCTATTTGCAATTGTGCTGTTCTTTCTTACCTTGGCTATGAGCCAATAGGAAGCAAACTTCTCTGCCCACAAATACTAGGTTGAACCGAGTAAACCCATCTTTTCTTTCCAAGTGAAGTGAAGTGTTCCCACCTTGTGTGGGTATCTGACTGCTGAAGAATCCTGCAGAGCACCCAGGCATCCTCTCTTTAGAAGGGAAGCTGGCATATCTGTTTGCTACCTATACATCTTTCCTACTAGAAGAGTAGGAACAAGTATTAGTGACTATATTGCAGATTTGACCTTTAAAGTTTTGAATCTATAGTAGTTTTTTATGAGAATGTAGACTTGGAAACGAAGGAAAAAAATCTGTCAATGGAAAGTAAAAGCATACCTGGACCCATGAGCTAGACCAGCACACAGCAGAAACTGTCACCTACTGATGCTATCCAAACCCAGAAACAAGCACAGAAACAAGTTCCACTTCCAGACGGAAGGCCTTTGCTGCCGGGTAATTTAACTTCTGTATTTGAACATAAGTCATACCAGAGCTAAGGCTCAGCACAACTGAGAAAATGCTTAATGTCAACCTGTCCTTTTGAGTGTCACGATAAAGCAAACTCCTAGGAGCTATCAGACACACAGATATGAGAGCCTGACTCTTAACAGCTCTAGAGACAGTTTGTTATCTTGAAATGGTTATTCCTGGCTTCCCCCAGAAAGCCTGAGAGGAAAAAAATCTAGACACTTAACTTAAGAGTCTTCATTTTAGTATTTATACTAAATACTAAGTATTTAGTATTTATGTCTGAAGCAGAGACAAAATAAAGCCTCCTGAGAGAGACTAGTTCAGTTACTTATTTGAATTTTTTAGACCCTGTTTGGTCCAATCTGAAATATCCAAATCTTTAGTTTTCAGTAGAGGTTTTGGATCCAACAGGAAACATCAGCCAACAAGCTAAATGGTGATGGCTTTCAATTGTTTCACATCTATAGCGCAAAGGTGGCAGAATGCAGGGTTTGCAAATGTTGGCAGCACGAGGCTATTCGGTTGCTTTATCTTACAGATATAGTTATAATCAGTTCTACAAAATTTGTCCTATTTCATTTGCTATAAATCTCCTTTGGGAAATTTAGAGATATCATATATCAAAATGCTTAAGTAAAATGTCTACGCAGGCACACAGTGAAGTTTACTGGAAAGCTTCCTCCTAATGAGAAAGTGAAGGTGGTATTCAGATTTACAATTTCACCTTTTATTATCAATGGGGTGATTTACAAAAATGTTGGGTAGTGGTTTATGGTTTACAGAAAGAAAAGCAGAACATGTGAAATTAAATTAGATAAAGCTCAGCAGAATTTGCCAAATGCCTAAAATATCAGAAACAATTAATTTAGAATGGAATTGAAAGGAGTTGTTTTGTAAAGCCTTCGGGGAATGTGTTTATTTTAGTCCCAAAGAGATGCTTCATAATTGCTTCCTGAATTAGAAGCACGATTTAAATATTTAAATCATCAGGTGACAGGCATTTCTGTCTGGCAGTCCTCAGAAGGAAACACTACCTCATTACAACACTACACTACTGCATGCTTTTCTTCTATCAAGTATGTAATAGACTCGGATGGTTTTACCTGAAAGCTTCAGTATCATTTCCCAACTGTACATATTTAAAGGAAGTCCTGCTATACCAAGGGGTTGACCAAGAGAAGATGATGGCTTCTATCACATAAAAAATTATTTGACAATTTTGTATATTATATATATTGAATTTTGGTCATTTTTACCACTTAATTTCCTTTCTCATCATCCTCCGTGATCCACTGAGTTTCCTAATGATTACTTTTCGGAGCAAGAGTTTGGTGCAGCTTACAGTAGTTGCACAAGAAGTGGCTACACTACTTACAAAAATGACATCCTTTCTCCAGCACCCACAAATTGCTCCTCACTGGGGTGGACTCACCCCAGCCTTTCCCCCTTGGACGATGAGATGATGAGCCAAATCTTGTCTTTTGTAGGCAACCACACATGCAGTGAGTTTATGTGAGCTTCACGATGTCCAGAAGACATATTTCCGTCACTTCCCCACCTCAGTCTCTGACTGTTACATTATTTCTGCCCACTATTCCTCTGAGCGTGGATGGGGGAGTATCACATTTTTTCCCTATTTCCTGAAGCTCCTCCCCCCAAGCATCCTATTGGTTCTTGAACACGTAGTATTTGAAGTTCTAGTTCCCTGATTCTTCAACATATAGCTCCCTTT
>JAPYYD010005512.1:0-12043 GCA_028551405.1 Uromys caudimaculatus | reverse complement strand
GAAATCAGTTTGGCAGACCCTCAGAAAAATGGACATAATACTACCTGAGGACCCAGCTATACCTCTCCTGGGCATACACCCAGAAGATGCTCCAACATGTAATAAAGACACATGCTCCACTATGTTCATAGCCGCCATATTTATAATAGCCAGAAGCTGGAAACAACCCAGATGTCCCTCATCAGAGGAAAGGATACAGAAAATGTGGTACATTTACATAATGGAGTACTACTCAGCTATTAAAAACAATGACTTAATGAAATTTGCAGGCAAATGGATGGAACTTGAAAATATCATCCTGAGCGAGGTAACTCAGTCACAAAAGAATGAACATGGTATGTACTCACTGATAAGTGGATATTAGCCCAAAAGTTTGGAATACCCAAGTTTCACTTTACAGTAACCACTGGACTGAGAGTGAGGTCCCAGATGGAGGAGTTGGAGAAGGGACTGAAGGAGCTGAGGGAGTTTGCAGCCCCATGGAGGGAGCAACAGTGTCAACTGGCCGCCCCCCCCTCCTCCTGGAGGCTGGACCACCAACCAAAGAATACACATGGAGGGACCTATGGTTCGAAATACATATGTGACAGAAGAGGGCCTTGTTGGCCATCAGGTGGAGGAGAGGCCCCAGTAAAGGGGAATGTCAAGGTGGGAATATGGGAGTGGGTGGGCAGGTGGGTGGGAGGTGGAATTCCCTCATAGAGGTGGGGGAGGGGGAGGGGATAGGTGGCTTCCATAGAGGAGACCTAGAAAGGGGAAACATTGGAAATGTAAATAAAGTATCAAAAAATAAAAAAAATTTAAAAAAATTTATTTCCCTGAATTTGGAGTCTTGATTTTATACTGTTGAATGAAGTCTGATTTATATCAATAGCTAGCATATAGAATAGGATGTATAGTAAATGTGCAGTAAATATAGAGGCATTTAAACATGTTTACACATCAACATTTGGTATGGAATGTGATAACATACTGATTGATACTCCATTGATTTGCTTTTTTATTTGTTGCAGTGATGATTTAATTATTAAGCTTAAGCTATTAAGAGCATAATATTTTTAAAACTTAAATCTTGTTAGTATTATATCAATTTTTTACCTAGAAAAATGGAACCATGTCTTATGTACATTTTCCTACTTTCCAAAATCTTCATTATATATTAACAATTTTTCCATAATATCTCTTTCATTTTTTTATTTTTTATTTATCATTCCATTTGTTCACATCTCAAATAATATCTCCTGGTTAACCCTCCACTACACCCCCATCCCATCCACCCTCTCCCCCTCCCCTTTGCCTCTATGAGGGTGCTCTCCCACCCACCACCCACTCCTGCTCCGCTGCTCCAGCATCACCCTACTCTGGGGCATTAAACCTCCACAAGACCACAAGCCTCCCCTCCCATTGATGTCAGACAAGGCCATCCCCTGCTACATATTTATCTGGAGCCATGGATCCCTCCCTGTACACTCCTTTGTTGGTGGTCTAGTCCCTGGGAGCACTGGGTGGTCTGGCCAGCTAATGTTGTTCTTCCTATGGGGTTGAAATCCACCTCTGCTCCTCCAGTTCTCCCGCCACCTCCCCCACCTGGGTCCCTGAGCTCAGTCTGATGGTTGGCTGTGAGCATCCACATCTGCATTGGTCAGGTGCTTACAGAACCTTCAGGGAACAGCCACACCTGTTCCTGCCAGCAAGCGCCTCTTGGCAAGAGCAAATTGTGTCAGGGTTTGGTGTCTGCAGAAAGGATGGATCCCCAGGTGGGACGGTCCCCAGATGGTCCTTCAGTCTCTGCTCCATTTTTTTTCTTTGTCGTTCCTTTGGACAGGAACCTTTCTGGGTTAAAAACTTTGAAATGGGTGTGTGGCCCTATCTCTCAACTGCCAGCTGAGCCTATCTACTGGAAGTGGTCTCTACAGGTTCTATCTCCCCTTTTCTGCACATTTTGGCTAAAATCCCCTTGGGTCCTGGGAGCTTCTTGCTTCCCCGGAGTCTGGGACCCTCCAGTGGCTACCCGCAGTTCCTCATCCCCACTGCTACATATTTTTATTCAATTTCCTGACCCTTTGTACCTCTCTCCTGTCCCCCCCCCAGTACCTGATCCAGCCTCTCTTTTTCCCTCCCCCTTCTCTTTCCCTCCTAAGTCCCCCCTCCCTCCACGTCCCAAGATTGTCCTAGTCCTCCCTCTATGCAGGACTGAAGTATCCACACCCTGGTCTTTCTTCCCCTAAGATTCATATGGTTTGTGGGCACTGTGAGCTTTTGCACTGATATCCACTTATCTGTGAGTACA
Organism: Uromys caudimaculatus; assembly: GCA_028551405.1. Taxonomy (NCBI): domain Eukaryota; kingdom Metazoa; phylum Chordata; class Mammalia; order Rodentia; family Muridae; genus Uromys; species Uromys caudimaculatus. The sequence goes on along the minus strand of JAPYYD010005512.1, from coordinate 9,753 downwards.
TATCATGTGTGTTCTTTTGTAACTGAGTTACTTCACTCAGGGTGATATTTTCTAGTTCCATGCATTTGCCTGCAAATTTCATGAAGTCATTATGTTTTTAATAGCTGAGTAGTACTCCCTTGTGTAGACATACCACATTTTCTGTATCCATTACTCTGTTGAGGGGCATCGGGGTTGTTTCCAGCTTCTGGCTATTATAAACAAGGCTGCTATAAACATTGTGGAGCATGTATCCTTATTACATGTTGGAGCATCTTTTGGGTATATATCCAGGAGTGGTATAGCTGGGTCTGAAGGTTGAACTATTTCCAATTTTCTCAGGAACTACTGGATTGATTTCCAAAGTGGTTTTACCAGCTTGCAGTCCACTGGTAATGGAGGGGTGTACCTCTTTCTCCATACCCTCACCAGTGTTTGCTGTCACCTGTGTTTTTATCTTAGCCATTCTGATTGGTATGAAGTGGATTCTCAGGGTCGTTTTAATTTACATTGCCCTGATGACTAAGGATGTTGAATGTTTCTTTAGGTGCTTCTCAGCCCTACGAATTCCCTCAGTTGAGAATTCTCTGTTTAGCTCTGTTCCTCATTTTTTAATAGGGTTATTTGGTTCTCTAGAGTCTAACTTCTTGAGTTCTTTGTATATATTGGATATTAGCTCTCTATCAGATGTAGGATTGGTAAAGATCTTTTCCCAATCTGTTGGTGGCCGTTTTGTCCTATTGACAGTGTCCTTTGCCTTAAAGAAGCTTTGCAATTTCATGAGGTCCCATTTGTTGATTCTTATCTTAGAGCATAAGCCATTGCTGTTCTGTTCAGGAACTTTCCCCCTGTACTCATGTGTTTGAGGCTTTTCCCCTCTTTCTCTTCTATTAGAGTCAGTGTATCTGGTTTTATGTGGAGGTCCTTGATCCACTTGGACTTGAGCTTTGTACAGGGAGATAAGAATGGATCAATTTGCATTCTTCTACATGTTGATTGCCAGTTGAACCAGCACCATTTGTTGAAAATGCTGTCTTTTTTCCACTAGGTGGTTTTAGCTCCTTTGTCAAAGATCAAGTGACCTTAAGTGTGTGGGTTCATTTCTGGGTCTTCAATTCTATTCTATTGATCTACCTGCCTGTCACTGTACCAATACCATGCAGTTTTTATCACTACTGCTCTGTAGTACAGCTTGAGGTCAGGAATGCTGATTCCCCCAGAAGTTCTTTTGTTGTTGAGAATAGCTTTTGCTGTCCTGGGTTTTTTGTTATTCCAAATGGATTTGAGAATTGCTCTTTTTAACTATATGAAGAATTGAATTGGAAATATGATAGGGATTGCATTGAATCTGTAGATTGTTTTCAGGAGGATGGCCATTTTTACTATATTAATCCTGCCGATCCACAAGCATGGGAGGTCTTTCCATCGTCTGAGATTTTCTTCAATTTTTTTCTTCAGGGACTTGAAGTTCTTGTCATGCAGATTTTTCACTTGTTTGGTTAGAGTCACACCAAGATATTTTATATTATTTGGACTATTGTCACGGGTGTTGTTCCCCTAATTTCTTTCTCAACCAATTTATCCTTTGATTAAAGGAAGTCTACTGATTTGTTAGAGTTGATTTTATATCCAGCTACTTTGCTGAAGTTGTTTAACAGCTGTAGGAGTTCTCTGGTAGAATTTTGGGGTGGCTTATATACACTATCATATCATCTGCAAATAGTGATATCTTGACTTCTCCCCTTCCCAATTTATATCCCTTTGATCTCCTTTTGTTGTCTAATTACTCTGGCTAGTACTTCGAATACTATATTGAATAGATAGGAGGAGAGTGGGCAGCCTTGTCTTGTCCCTGATTTTAGTGGGATTGCTTCGAGTTTCTCCCCATTGAGTTTGATGTTGGCTATTGGTTTGCTCTATATTGCTTTTACTATGTTTAGGTATGGACCTTGAATTCCTGATCTCTCCAATACTTTTAACATGAAGGGCTGTTGCATTTTGTTAAAGGCTTTTAAGCATCTAATGAGATTATCATGTGGTTTTTTTCCCCTTTGAGTTTGTTTATGTAGGGGATTACATTGATGGATTTCCGGATATTGAACCATCCCTGCATCCCTGGAATGAAGCCTACTTGATCAAGGTGAATAATTGTTTTTATGAGTTCTTGGATTCGGTTTGCAAGAATTTCATTGAGTATTTTTGCAACAATAGTCATAATGGAAATACGTCTTAAGTTCTTTTTCTTTATTGGGTCTGTGTGTGGTTGAGGTATCAGTGTAACTGTGGCTTCCTAGAATGAATTGGGTAGTGTTCCTTCTGTTTCTATTTTGTGGAATAATTAGAGAAGTATTAATATTAGGTCTTCTTTGAAAATCTAATAGAATTTTTCACTAAAACCATCTGGTCCTGGCCTTTTTTTGGTTGGGAGACTTCTAATGCCAGATTCTATTTCCTTAGGGGTTATGGGACTATTTAGACGCTTTCTTTGATCCTGATTTAACTTTTGTATGTGGTATCTGTCTAGAAAATCATCCATTTCATCTAGATTTCCAGTTTTGTTGAGTATAGAGTTTTGTAGTAGGATCTGGTGATTTATTTGAATTTCCTCAGTTTCTATTGTTATGTATCCCTTTTCATTCCTGATTTTGTTAACTTGAATACTAACTCTCTGTGCCCTCTAGTTAGTTTGGCTAAGAGTTTATCTATCTTGTTGATTTTCTCAAAGAACCAGCTCCTAGTTTTATCAATTCTTTGTATAGTTCTCTTTCTACTTGGTTGATTTCAGCCCTGAGTTTGATTATTTCCTGCGGCCTACTCCTCTTGGGTGTATTTGCTTTTTTCTTCTAGAGCTTTCAGATGTGCTGGTAAGCTGCTAGTGTATGCTCTCTCCAGTTTCTTTTTGGAGACACTCAGAGCTATGAGTGTTCCTCTTAACACTGATTTCATTGTGTCCCATAAGTTTGGGTATGTTGTTCCTTCACTTTCATTAAATTCTAAAAAGTCTTTAATTTCTTTCTTTATTTCTTTCCTGTCCAAGTTATCATTGAGTAGAGAGTTGTTCAACTTCCATGTTTATGTGGGCTTTCTGGATTTTTTTCTCGTTATTGAAGACTAACCTTAGTCTGTGGTTGTCTCATAGAATATGTGGGATTAATTCAATGTTCTTGTATCTGTTGAGGTTTGTTTTGTGTCTGATTATATGGTCAGTTTTTGAGATGGTACCATGAAGCGCTGAGAAGAAGGTATATTCTTTTGTTTTAGAGCGAAATGTTCTGTAGATATCTGTTAAATCCATTTGGTTCATAACTTTTGCTCGTTTCACTGTGTCTCTGTTTAGTTTCTGTTTTTATGATCTGTCCATTGGTGAGAGTGGGGTGTGGAAGTCTCCTACTATTATTGTGTGAGGTGCAATGTATGCTTTGAGCTTCAGTAAGGTTTCTTTTATGAATGTGGGTGGCCTTGCATTTGGAGCATAGATGTTCAGAATTGAGAGTTCTTCTTGGTAGATTTTTCCTTTGATGAGTATGAAGTGTCCTTCCTTATCTTTTTTGATGACTTTTGGGTGAAAGTCAATTTTATCCGATATTAGAATGGCTACTCCAGCCTGTTTCTTGGGACCATTTGCCTGGAAACTTGTTTTCCAGCCCTTTACTCTGAGGTAGTGTTTGTCTTTATCAGGGAGGTGTGTTTCCTGAATGCAGCAAAATTCTGGGTCCTCTTTATGGATCCAGTCTGTCAGTCTATGTCTTTTTATTGGGGAATTGAGTCCATTGATGTTAAGAGATATTAAGGAATAGTGATTGTTGGTTCCTGTTATTTTCGATGTTATTTTTACTTTTATGTTGCTATCTTCTTTTGAGTTTGTTGAAAGATTGCTATATTGTGTTGGAGTTCCCCTTATATCATCTTCTTTAGGGCTAGATTAGTGGAAAGATATTGCTTAAATTTGGTTTTGTCATGGACTATCTTGGTAATTGAGAGTTTTGCTTGGTATAGTAGCCTGGGCTGGCATTTTTGTTCTCTTAGGGTCTGTATGACATCTGCCCAAGATCTTCTGGCTTTTAGAGTCTCTGGTGAGAAGTCTGGTGTAATTCTGATAGATCTGCCTTTATATGTTACTTGACATTTTTCCCCTATGCTTTCAATATTCTTTCTTTGCTCTGTGTATTTGGTGTTTTAATTATTATGATGGGAGGAATTTCTTTTCTGGTCCCATCTGTTTGGTAGGCTTCTTGTATTTATGGGCATCTCATTCTTTAGGTTAGGGAAGTTTTCTTCTATAATTTTGTTCAAGATGTTTGCTGGCCCTTTGAGTTGGGAATCTTCACTCTTTTCTATACTTATTATTCTTAGGTTTGGTCTTTTCATTGTGTCCTGGATTTCTTGAATGTTTTGAGTTAGGAGCTTTTTGCTTTTTGTATTTTCTTTGACTGTTGTGTCAGTGTCTTCTATAGTATCTTCTATGCCTGAGATTCTCTCTTCTATCTCTTGTATTCTGTTGGTGATGCATCTGTGACTCCTGTTCTCTTTCCTTGGTTTTCCATCTCTAGGGTTGTCTCCCTTTGTGTTTTATTTAGTGTTTCTATTTCCATTTTTAGATCCTAGATGGTTTTGTTCAGTTCCTTCACCTGTTTGATTGTGTTATCCTGTATTTCTTTAAGAGATTCATGTGTTTCCTCTTTGAGGGCTTCTACTTATTTACCTGTGTTCTCCTGTATTTCTTTAAGGGAGTTATTTATGTCCTTATTAAAGTCCTCTATCATCTTCATGAGATGGGATTTTATATCTGAATCTTGCTTTTCTTTTGTGTTGGGGTATCCAGGGCTTGCTGTGGTGGGAGAAACGGGTTCTGATGTTGCCAAGTAGTATTGGTTTCTGTTGCTTAGGTTCTTGCACTTGCCTTTCACCATCTGGTTATCTCTGGTGTTCACTGGCCTTGCTGTCTCTGAATGGAGCATGTCCCTCCTATGTGCCTGTGATTCTGTGATCTGGTGATCCTGGATGTATCAGAAATCCTGGGGGATTAAGCTGGATCTAGGTGTGGGCTGAACAGGTGGGGATCCATAGCAGTGGCTCTGCTCCAGGCACCGGGTTTGGTTGGGCCATTAACAATCTTTATTATATATTTAAAACATTAGTAGAAAAATGTTAGTAACAATACAATTTGCTTTTTTTCAGATAGTTAATCTCACCAATTTTTGAAACTGATTAAAGAGAAAAGTAGTAAAATGAATCCTATTTTGTTTATTGCTCACATTTTAGGTAACTTACCATTGTAAAAACAAGAAACAAAGAAAGAAAGAAAGAAAGAAAGAAAGAAAGAAAGAAAGAAAGAAAGAAAGAAAGAAAGAAAGAAAGAAAGAAACCTTTCATCCTTAAAGTTGAGCACATAGTTTTTGTAAAAGGATGAATCAGTTGATAGTCAATCAATTAGCAGTTCTCCTCTGGAAAAATTTTACATTAAAGGTACGTAAAGGCATCCATGGGAATGTCCACCAGAGCCCATTTGTTACATTTCATTCTGTGTACATTTTGCACATGCTTTTGAAAAATTCAAACCTGTGGGTAAATCTTCCAAATGTATAAAAGCCAGTGAATCCATACTGTAGAGTGACCTGAAAAAGTAAGGAGAAGGGAAGAGGTAGTTGAGATAGTTAAAAGGCATTTCAGAACCTAGGCCCCTGCACTTAGAGATGGTGATATACAAAGACAGAAGAAAATTCCCAGGTAGGTCTTTTGTTAAGGGCTTCTGATGCGGAGGAAAGGGAAAGCATGAGAGTGCCTGTGGCTACCACCTCTGGGTTTGTGTGGAGACTGCTTTGAAAGGAAATAAAAATAAGAAGAGCATGTTTATTAAAGTAATGGAGAGTGAAGCTCAAGGAGGGGAGGAACATACTTTTCTGGGAATACATGCAGCACTCCCTGGAACGCAGTTACCCCCTCTTTCCTCCATTTTTAGTCTGATGTTTTTAGTCATAGTAACTAGGAAAGAGAGACTAGACAAATCTAGATTAAACTAACCTTGAATTATAGTTTTGAACAAAACATTCCTCGCATGATCACCACGTCCGCATTCAGTACTGAATAACTCTGACCAAAGATGAAAGTAGCAGAGGATGAGACAGAAGAGTAGAGCAGAAATGTCAACAACTTTCTTTTTCAAGTTACATCAGATATTTGCAGGACCAAAATGTCAATTTTTTGTTTGTTTGTTTTTGTTTTTTTACCAAAGTAGCCTTCAAATTATTGTAAAATAACCTAGGAAACTTAATTATAATATATATATTAGAGATGTTATCTACAGAAAATCTGGTAGAAAACTAATGATATACTGTCCAACTGGGTAGTATCTAAAATTAATGATTTTAAAGTCAACCAAGAATAAATTAATCAAGGTAGCTTTATTTAGGTTTTCTCTGGTAAAACTTCTGTCCCCTTACTTATTCTTAAATTTTGAGAGATTTAGGATTTACTCGTACTCATTCAAGTGGCTATATAAAATCCCAGTAATTGTAGTTGGTCTGGTCACAAAGACCTTCTAGTGTATAAACATCCTAGCCTTGAGGCATAATGTGATATTTCATGACAAAACTATAAAAAGAGAAACATACTCAGCTTTTGACGGGACCAGGAGTTTGTCTGACTTTGTCCTTTTATGGTTGCCCTATGGCCTCATTTTCTAATGAGTTAACAATCACTTGGATTAATTTAGGAGCCCTTGTGACAAAAGCATTTAGAATTTAATGGTTGTTTTGTTCAGAGAATGATCTATAAGAGTCATAGTTTCAGTTTTAAGTGAGTACGTTTATTAATCATGCAGCAAGCAAAGGTAAAAGAATAAATGGAAAGCAGAGGAGAAATAGCAAAACCTCATCAACTTGGGTAGAAATTGACTGGAGAAGTTCCATTGAGGCAGCCTGCTAGAGTATGTGACTGAGAATCCCAGACAGAGCAGTGCTCCCTTGGGTCAGTACTCTAAGTAAAAGAACTGATATAAAGCAGCAAATAGACAGCAAAACACCCAATCTTGTTCTTACAACATCCAGCAGGAATGACTGGGGAAGCACTGTTTAAACAGTCATGCTGGAGTACCTGACCAAGAACATTCTCTTCCCTGGGACAAGGAAGGGAAGAAGGGGTTCTTCACTCTCATAGTCCACCCTCACAATGTACAAATAGCACATGACACTTACAAATTAATTTATAATGATGATGCATTGGTTTTCTATGGTATCTGTAAGATTTTTTTGGGAGAATTGAATGCATAGAATATATATGTTCAGGCCCTGAACATACATCTGCCCTTTATTCTATGTGGTACAGAAGGTTAAATATAAAACTCTCATTTATTTTGAAGGTGTACTCATAAGTTAATCAATAGCATGTCTTTTTTCCTCTTTTAGAAGAGACAGATCATTAGTACAGTAGCAGAAGTCTTCGCAGCACTGCTGTTTGTCATAATGTTGTTGATATTCCGTGCACTTACTGACATGAATGTTGCTGGACCATATCATTTCACTCCTCAACCCATTACTACCATGCCTTCTTTCATCAAAGATGCCCAGGAGTGGGAACTGATTTACATACCTTCTGATATTGATGTGGTAGCAGAAATCATTGAGGATGTAAAGAAGAATCTCAACACCACTATAAAAGGTTAGACTTTGAAGTTTTTGATAAAAGACTGCTACATCTATAAAAAAATAATGCTAAAAATTGAGGTTAAGCCCTCATAGATGCGGGGATGGGGAGGGGATGGGGGTTTCCAAAGAGGAGGCCCAGAAAAGGGGAAACATTGGAAATGTAAATAAAGTATCAAAAAAAAAAATTGAGGTTAAGATGGAGTTTGTGTCTTACTGTTAAGATTTGTGATGTGATGGTGATAAGTAGGTCAGTGTGGAATTGGGAAAGAGATAGACAAATCAGTGAGAGAAAAGAGAAGCCAAAAGTAGATCTAATATACTAAGATGCCAGAATGACTTCGACGATGGTGCAAAAGAAAAACCTATTCAAAAAATAGTATGAGAGCAATTGGGCACTAATAGCTAAAACAACAAAAATCCATATCTTCTGCAAATTAACTGAAAATGGGTCATATACCTAAATGTGAAATGATGAAGCTTTTAAGAGAGAACATGTGAGAAAATCTTTATAACTTAGAGCTAGTTGATTCCTTAGACATGGTACAAAATTATGATCAAGAAGAATGATCTGAGTTATTTAGACTCTTGTTACCTAATACAGATGTGTCTGCTCTTGAAATTAAAATAGTCATCCTTTGTTCTTACAATTGATTTAAAACTACCTTACTGAAATCTCAAACACAGAGGTCCTTTAACATTTTCTCTTTAGTTCTGTGGAAATTGGTTTGGGGACTTGGGTATTTGCTTGCTTGCTTGCTTGCTTGCTTGCTTGCTTGCTTGCTTGCTTGCTTGCAGTGCTGAAGATTGAACCTAGAGGTTTTATACATCCTAGGCAAGCCTTCTGCCTCAGCCCTGGAGCTTTCAATTCTCTATACATTAAAAACTACATCAGCAATACGATAACTCACACATATATTCTTGAAAGTCAAGGAAAGCTGAAGTTTATTCAAAGGGAAAAATAATTATTATTTAAAAAAAAAAAAAAAGAGCGAGAGAGAGTAGGGAAGATATAAATTTCAGCAGCTGCCCAGAGGGGAGCCGGAGCCAGCATGTAGGTCCCCTGTATGGTCGGCAGCGGCAGCCTGGTTGGAAGGAGCACTATAGAGAGTGAATAAGCAAGCCCAAAGTACAAACCGCAACAATAGCAAAGAACACATTTAGCTCTGGCCAGCATCAGAAAGAGACAAAATGAGAGGGGGGGAGGGAGGAAGAGGGAAGAGGGAGGTTAGGGGAGGATAGTTACACCTTTCTGACAGACAGCTATACCTCATGGCGACTCATAGAGTGTGCTATGGAGTAAGAATTCCGAAAAAGAAAAGCACATTATCTCATTAAAAGAATACTTATTCTACCTGTCTTGTTTTGTTTTTTCTTTAGCATGGCTTAAGGTGATTCTGCCTTCCTAGGGATGATCCTGGCTTCCTGAGGGGTGGTCTCTTGTCCAGGTCATAAACTCAGCAAACTGGATTAACTCTTTTATGTTTTGGGTAGCTTGAAATGTTAGGTCTCATGGAAATCTAGAAGTACAGTTCCAAAGCTGGTACCAGTATCTGTACTGGAGTTCTGGTCCCCACCTTCAGATAGAACTTTTAGGTAGGGAAGGGGTGCTCATTTAGGAGGAAATAAAAAGCTAGATCTCGCTTCTGGTAATCCTGGCCATGCTTTGTGTGGCCCCTGCCCTGAGGGTGGCCTGTCCAGTTACTATTTCTTGTTCTCAATACTCAGCTCTGAAGAGGTAATCGTAACTACAATTAAGGAATTGGGATAATGACTGATCTGGCTGAATGGGGCATTGGGTGCAGCAGTTGGGTTACCTTTCCAGTGAGGCTATCTAAAACATACTGGAAGTATATCCATGATTTGTATGTCTTAATTGCCATATGTAGGAAAGAAAGGAACTCTTTGACTGGTAACTGGAAAGAGACTTGAGGGTAGTACAAGTCTTAGAATGGGAGGGAGCCAGGAGACGTCAGAAGAGAGCTTTTTTTTTTTTGATACTTTATTTACATTTCCAATGTTTCCCCTTTTCTAGGTCTCCTCTTTGGAAGCCCCCTATCCCCTCCCCCTCCCCACCTCTATGACGGAATTCCACCTCCCACCCACCCGCCCACCCATTCCCATATTCCCACCT